>JARGCV010000235.1:3107500-3276531 GCA_034064705.1 Bothrops alternatus
TAAATAAATAAATAAATAAATAAATAAATAAATAAATAAATAAATAAATAAAATAAGGATGTCAGTTGCCAGGACATGTTTTTTTGTTTGTTTGTTTTTTAAGAAGAAGCATGCATGCTAAAAAAAAGTGCCTTTTGTTTTAAAGAGAATCTGGCAAATACAGATAGTCCTCAACGTCTGACCACAGTTTCTGTTGCTAAGTGAAAGCCCAAAGTTTCTGTTGCTAAGTGAAAGCTTTGTTGAGTGAAGCTTTGCCCTATTTTATGACCTTTCCTGCCACTGTTGTTAACTGAATCGCTGGCACGGTTGTTAAGTGAATCTGGCTTCCCCTTGGACTTTGCTTGTCAGAAGTTTGCAAAAAAAGGATCACGTAACCGCGGGACACTGTGACCGTTGTAAATATGAGTCGGTTGCCAAGCGTCGGAATGAAAACAGTCATAACTTTATTGGTGCCATTGTAACTATGAATGGTCACTAAACAAACTGTAAATCAAGGACTACCTGTATTGTCTTATTAATGATTTGTGAAGAGTGTCTTGCCATAAACATGCAGCAGAAATGGGTCTTTTCCTATCATCAGGCCTCCAAGAACATCAGTTTGCATACACAAAAGTCATACACACACACACACACAGAGAGAGAGAGAGAGAGAGAGAGAGAGAGAGAGAGAGAGAGAGAGAGAGAGAGAGAGAGAGAGAGAGAGAGAGAGAGAGAGAGAGAGAGAGAGATTGGATCTTTATCGTGATCAGTCACGCTGCTGGTTTGGTCTTTTGTTCCAAAACTGGGTGCAAGACTACAAGTGACAAAGTTGTCGGCAAGGCTGGAGGATGGTGTTGCCCTTGAAAACAAATCTCTCATCTCTTTTTCTCTGGCCTTAGAAAATGGAGCGAGTCAGAATCCCAGTAGCGTATTTAGCATTTCCTTTCAGTGTCTGCCAATCTATCAAAATTCAGCTACCGCTGTGAACCCATCAACTCAGTGCAAAAAAAGGAGAGAAAAAAAAAAGACAACCCTTATTGTGGACCCCCTTAAAGTCATTTATCCTTCCCTGAACTTTAGCTGACCTTTGCGGGCACACTGGAAGTTGAAGTAGATGGAACATCTTGTTGTGTACAAAATTATCTGGAAGGAAGGAAGGAAGGAAGGAAGGAAGGAAGGAAGGAAGGAAGGAAGGAAGGAAGGAAGGAAGGAAGGAAGGAAGGAAGGAAGGAAGGAAGGAAGGAAGGAAGGAAGGAAGGAAGGAAAGAGAGAGATTCTAATGTGGTAGTAAATTCCCTCTTTTGCTACATTTTTAACCAAAGAAAATGCTATTTATGAAGATGTAATAAATGTCAGAAAATAAACCATTAGGGAGACCAAAAAGACATGGTTTTTCTCTTTCTTTCCTCATCCCCTTGGCCTCTAATGCCTCCAGAAAGAATACAAGCAAATGTGAATATTCTGCATTTATTGATCCAACTAAGGTTTCTTTGTAGAAGAAAGAAACAGCCCAATACATCCTATTCTTGATGACTTATTGACGGGATAAGGTGGCAAAACACCTAGGAGATGTCTTCATATACAGATCACTGCAGATAAGATATCTGGAGCAGAGTATACTGGGAATGTCTGAGATGTTGCAATGTCCTCTGTCTGATTTTAAAGCTATGTTTAAAAAGAGAGAAAATAACCCCCATAGGACGAGAACTTTCAACACAAGGTTACTCAAGGGGTCTACATTTGAACCGACCCAAGGGACACAATTACATACATCTGATCAGAAAACAATATACTTTTTATCTGTTTGAATTTTATTTGTATTGGTAAAACTGACCTGGAACTGACACAAGTTTATTAGAAAAAGGGCTCTCTCCAACAACGGGTCAGTCTTCTTACTTAAGATAGATGTGCTAACTTCGAGGATGATTAGAGAAATGGATAACTCACTAACATCTGTGCAAACTACAATAAAATGGAATTTAGTGTTACCCCAAGGAGGGTAAAAGAAGTGGTATGTCCATTAAACGCTTTATTACAGTGCCAGCAGCTTTTTCCTAATTCAGTTATTCCCGCACACTGCTCAGGACTGTGAGTAGCTGTCATCCTCAACAGACACTGCTTGGGGGGCTGCCGGCTTCCCCCACCTCTTCCGTTCTGTTGTGTGCCTGCCTGCACGAGGTAGGTGACAATCAAATGAGTTACTGAACAGAGAATGCACCTAACCCCTGGTGAAGAATTAACTACAAAAAGTGAAGGCGAGGATGTCAAGCCATCACGTTAGTTCACAGGCCAGCTTTTTTTACATCTGGGGGGGGCGCGGAGAGTTCACATTTGGTAATGTGCAAGTTGTATAAGGAAATCGGAACCCTTCTTGGTATGCAGATCAGTTTGGCTGGTGTCCACAGGAAAAGCCTTCGGGTTTGGGCTGTAGGAAGGTTGCATTTGGAGAGTCAGATTGGAATCCGATGAGCAATTTGGATTTTTGGGAAGGAATCAAAGGAATTCCAAAGGGGGAAGAAAAATCCCTGGTTCAGATAATGTTATGGAAGAAATAGAATGAGTGGCGATGATGGTTTCTGTTTTGCACACAGGAAGGCCAAGTTCACCAAAATATTTCTGTAGCCTGAATATTGCGAGGTTATGAGATGAGATTAAGATATATGGATAGGAACTTTTGTTATTAGATATTTAAGTGAAAGAGATGGGGATGGCATGTGTCTTTTAAGGTAAGGATGGAGAGAGAGGAGATATATATGTATACCTATACATATATACACATCAGTGGTGTGGTGGGATTCAAATATGTGAACAACCAGTTCTCTGTGTGGATGCCACTTCCAGAAGTCCATTCTGGCCTGGGCAACTAAAAAATAGCTACCAGTTCTGCCAAAGTGGTGCAAACCGGCTGAATCCCACTACTGACACACATATGTTTGCAATAATGGTGAATATCTCAGGTGTAGGATGAAGGTGAACCTTCACCCTCATATATATACGTCTCTCTGTGTGTGTATTTTTTCAAAGGTTATACATCAAAAGATTATAAGTTTAAAAAAGCATTTAGAACACGATGGCAACCAATTGGATCATTTAAATATTTAAAAACTCTCTTGCGATGTAACTGTTTTCTAGAATATGAAAGGAAAATAATTTTCTGGATAATCACTCCACTAACTTCCTCAAAAATTCCACTCTTCTCAAAAGTTCTTACATACACACTACTGTGGCTTTGATTTTCTAGCAATCCGATGTTCCAGAAGTAAATTTTACACCATCAAGATATTTCTCACATACGCATAACTCAGTGGTGTGTTGGAGAAGAAAACAGCTTTTTGGGGGGGATTAGAAAGAGAAAAGAGGAGGGTGCAAATAAGGATGTAAATAATTATCAGGGATAGATGTCACTGTTCTTGCTTGCAGCTAAGAGGGTGAGGGAAAGTGCTACCATTTAATTGACATAGTTGGTCTATTTACCCTCTTTTTTGATGCAGAAATTTTCAATGCGTGCCAGTATTATTATTTGCGATGGTGGCGAATATCTGTAGCTCTAGTGTAGGATGAGAATGGAGTTTCGTTCTCCAAGCTTGTGGGTTGGTTTCCAAATGTTTTACTACCAGGCTAGGTAACATCTTCAGCAGAGTTTAGGGGATGTCGGTGTTGGTGTCCTGCTTATAAAGGTTTCATGTGGTCAGTAGGTCTCGTGATGGGGAGGTCACATCAGGTGAGGATCTTGTGATGGGTCTTGTAATGAGTCAGGTATGGGTTGCATCAAATGAGGGTATTGTGATAGGTTAGGTAAGGGGTGGACATGTCACGACGAAACCTTGCCCACCCCATTGCCGGCAATGGGGGGGGAAGTTCCGATACATTGCGTGATGTTATGTGATGTCACGAGTTTGATATGTCTGGATTAGGTGATGGCTCAAGTGTGAGTCATGCCAGCTGAGGGTCTCGTGATGGGTCTTGTGATGAGTCAGGTGTGGGTTGCATCAAATGAGGGTATTGTGATGGGTCAGGTGATGTGTCAGGTCTGGGTAATGCCAGCTGAGTGTCTTGTGATGGGTCTGTTCTGAAAGAGAAAAATCTGAAAAAAATCTGTCCTAGATCGGCTCTCATGTATTTGATTATACTGACTAGACAGGAATAGCTGTAAGTACCAGCCAATTGCAAGCCTGTAACATCTAGTACGGTCTGGTGCTATCTTGTGGGAAATCCAGATAGTCCTCGATTTACAACAGGTTCATTTATTGACCATTCAAAGTTACAACAGCATTGAAAAAAGTGACTGATGACCATTTTTTTTACAACTATTGAAGCATCCCCACGGTCACGTGATCAATATTCAGACGCTTGGCAAACTGATTCACATTTAGGACCGCTGCAGAACAGGCACACCAGTTCCCTGCCTCATGTGTGTCGTTTTCATTAGATTCAAGTTACAGCTGAGCCAAATGACACTTAGTTCTAACATATATTCTTAAAGACTCATAATATTCTTAAAGACTCATCTCATACCGGATATTCTTTTTTTGAACTATTACCATCTGGCAGACAGTACAGGATAATAGAAAGAAAGACAAATAGGTTGAAAAATAGTTTTTATCCCAGAGCCGTAACCATATTAAATACCACTGTATAATGCAACATTGAACTGCAATATTAGGGGCAGCGCAAGGCTGAATAGAATGTGAAGGATGTGTGTATATAATGTATGTTTATATTTGTGGTTTTTACTTGTGTGCAGTGTGCACCGTGGACAGCACTTAATTTCATTGTGAGTTACACAGTGACAAGAAAGACATTCTATTCTGTTCTATATATGCTTAAAATGACCAGAATGAGAAGAGATCAAATTTGTCCCCTTTCACAATAACATTGTTATTTACACACATAACACACACCAACTGCAAACAGTAACGAAAAAGCACAACTCCCTTTGAAAAGTCATTGCAGAATCTACATGATGCCAGAGAATGACTACCCAGGCCTAGCAAAGTAATTTAAGGCACCTGTTATCCTTTAATGAATTCATTAATGCCATCAATCCATCCAGTCATTGAGTGGGCTGTCCGTTATGTCTCTGAATGATTAACTGTTCTGCCTTGTCTCCCTTGAAATAGCCTCCACTGGGAGCAGACAACATAAAAACTAGGGCTCAGCCTTTCTGCATTGAACCAAAGAGACATCCCACTCAGAAACACCAGACGTCCCTCTGAATTAGGATGTCCCCCCCACACCCACCCACCAATGGATTTACCCAGTTTCCTTTAGAAGCCAGGTTAGTCCATGGTTTGCACCACCATTTACTGCACAGGAGGGTATAAATTAATTATGGACCAATTCCACTATGTTTCTGCATTATCCACTTGATTGGACAATCTAGCCATTTCTGATCCCACACTCATATTTTGCTAAGCCATATTGTGGTTTGTTTAGTTTGGATTTATTCCATGCCATGGTATGTGAACTCAGCCCTCAGATTTGTCTAGAAAGACCATGGTTCAATGTTAAGATGAGGAAGATACTCTTTTCTCTCTATTCAATGTTTGAACAGATCACACCTAGAAGATTGTGTCCAGTTCTACACTCTAGATTTTAGAAAGGACATTGACATTCAAAGCATGCCCAGAGGAATACAAACAGGATAGGAAGGGAGGGACAGACAAAAAATTATTAGGCACAGTTTAGGCTGGTGAAATCTATGGAGATTCTCAATCATCCAAGTCATGGTTGTCCCAAACGTGATTTTCCAAAAGGCAACTGGACATTATTTGGTTTTTTTCCTTGAAAACATTTTGCTTCTCAGAACTGAAGAAGCTTCTTGGATGAGAAGTGAAATGTTTTCAAGGGGAAAAAAAAACCCAGAAAGTCCAGTTGCCTTTTGGAAAAGCATCTTTGGGACTGATGAAGATAGCCATATTCAAGTATTTGAAAGACTCTCATAGTTCAAAATAGGGACAGAATAATTCAGAGTATTTCAGAAGATAGGACAAGAAACAATGAGTTTACATTCCAAGATGAAAATCAAGGGGAGGAAACCCTAATGGTAAGATCTATTCAACAATGGAACAGCCCTTTATGGCAATGGGCCAGGATACTTGCGGGGCCGTCTTCTGCCTCATGAATCCCAGCGACCGGTTAGGGTACATAGGGTTGGCCTCCTACAGGTCCCGTCTGTTAGACAATGTCGTCTGGCGGGGCCTAGGGCAAGGGCCTTCTCTGTTGCTGCCCCAGTCCTCTGGAACCAGCTTTCCTCAGAGGTTCGTACTGCTCCCTCCCTCCTAGCTTTCCGAAAACTCTTGAAAACACATTTATGCAGACAGGTTTGGGGCGTGTGAGCCACGCTCTGCCCCTGGGCCTTTGATTGTGACTGTATGTTGTATGAGTGAAATTGATTGCCTGGTTTTTACACTGTGAATTGGCAGTGTTAATTGATTTTGTGTTATACTTGTATTTTTGTTGTGAGCCGCCCTGAGTCTTGGGAGAAGGGCGGCATATAAGTCTAATCAAATCAAATCAAATCAAACAGCCTCCATTGGAATATGGTAGATTCTCCTTCACTGATGACCTGCATAAATGACTTGATGACCGTATGTTGGGGATACTATAATAGGATTGCAGGCACTAGAGAAGATGGATGGCGTGAACATCAACATCCCTTCTAATCATTCATTCTATGACTCTGCGTATCTCTTTAGGCATGTAATTTCTATGACCATTTCAGTTTTCCCTTTCTGGGGCCAAAATGAAGGGGTTCCCTTGGTGACCATCTCGTGGTGGTTTTTATTTTGCATTTACAAATCCAAGGGGTTGCAAAGGAAGCAACAGACTCCCAAACATTTTTGCTCCAGTTGGCAGACTCAAAACCATGGTTGATACAGGAGAAAAATCAGTACATGTGTGGCAGCGTGCAGAGACAGGTGTAGGTGGAAGAGGAAGGGAACGTGGCTATTAACCTCCTCAAAACTCCAGGAACTAGAAATCAGCATTTTGGCTTATTCTTTTTTAAATAGGCTTCCCTTTGAGGTCAGCAAAGCAAAGAAGTCAAGAATTAAATGACAGCAGAGTATTCCTCATGCTCTCCAAAAGTAATCATAAGCGCCTCTGAAGATGGGCCAAGTGCTTTCGGTGTCAACAGGACTATTCTCACCATTGATGGGGTCAGCAAGCAACATGATCGCTGGGAATTCTGTTTATGTTGCCTCTTAATAATTCCATAGCTCAAAGTGCTCCCACTTTACAGACAGCAATAAACGGTAATATGGTACACTTCATCTAATGAGGATAGACTTAATTGGGAGGGCTGCATTATTAAGGAACCTCCCAAGAAGCCGATGGAGCTGAGTGCTTGTGAGTGACAATGACTAGGACTTCATTGGGGGAAGGCTAACTGAAACTGAAAGTAGGAATAATGTGGGTGGCGCCCCCTGTGGGGAGAGGGAGCTTAGCTGTTTGCTGAGTGGGTGAGAAAATCTAGAAGGGTTTCTCTCCAATCTGCTAAGTCATTCCTTTTGGTTAAAAAAAAAAAGTGTCAGCTTTAAGTTAAAAAGTTTGTCTTCTTCAGATAAAATTAAGCTTCTGTTGACTACAATAGGACGGAGCCCTGATGACACAGTGGTTAAAGTGCAGTATTGAAGGCATGCTCTGCCCACAGCCTGGAGTTCGATCCTGGCGGGGCTCAAGGTTGACTCAGCCTTCCATCCTTCTGAGGTCAGGAAAATGAGGACCCAGATTGTTGGGGGCAAGATGCAAATAATGCTCCAACATTGTAAACCTCCCAGAGACCACTGCAAAGCACTATGGGATGGTAGTATGTAAGCTTAAATGATATTGTTATTGCTACAAGGTCACGTCTATGCAGTTTTAACAAGATCCACAGAAGTGTTTTGCCACTGATTTCTCTTAGTTTCAATTTACAAAGCTCTGCAAACTTAAGACCCCTATGTTTCTGCTTGTCTATTATCTTAAGACATTTCTGTTAGTACTACACCATGGGATCCAGTTTGTTGGTACGAGTAGGAGATTTAAGGGTCAAGCAGAGGGTCAAGGTTCCAGCTGAATAACCCAATGAAGTAAGCACACAGGAGATATTCCGATCTATAATGCAAAACTTTATTGGGCAAAGCATACCAGCACTAAAGAATTGAAAACCAGTTCTGGCAGTATGGCGGGAAAAAGATAATTGAAAGAGTAAAACTTTCCCTCCCCTCTCTGTCAGTTCAGGTCACATTGTCCAATTAGTCTTCAAGCATTTGTTATGAAAAGAAAGTCTACGTTTGTCACAACATCTCTCTGGCGTTCCCATACTGATAAAAACCATTTGTGCATTCCAAACCTTCCCTTCTCCCTTTGTAAACTGTACGCAAGCTAGAAGCAGCATGGCAGTCTAATGCAAGGAATCCTCATAGCTTGACACAGACCTCTGCAGTAGTACATGTGAGGAAACATGTGAGTCTGTCATTTGTAGATGGTTGCGCAGCTGTTGCATTCATACGTCTGCAAATTTTAATGTTTTGGCTAGGGGACGCTCAATCAAAAAAACACAAAACAGGAAGTCGGATCAAACAATCAGCATGCAGGATACACACCTTCACAATGCAGTTGTCCCTATCTTGTAACTACTCTGCTGACTTTTTAATGCTAATTGAAGGCTTTAACTATGATTCCTGAACAAGCCAAATAGACTGATTCACATGTACGGGAAAAACCATGTTAAAAGTTTGAAACCCGCAGTGATGAGTTCATACATTGCAAGCATCTACCATAGTCATTTAACTAAATTGGGTTTGGACTTTTTGTTGCACCAGGCAAATGAATTTCTACTCCATCAGTTCTGCTGTCTGATTGTTTCCAGCTAAAAATACTCTTATTCCATTAAATAATATTGACTATCTAATTGCTTCTGTTTGCTGCTAGGTTCTCTTTCGCAGCGATAATCAGTTTTCCTACAGTTCCATGCTTTTATGGTTTTTATTTATTTGATTGTGGCAAAATACAGTATTTCAAGTAAATAGTAATAATAAACAAAATAGCCAGCTTTTCTGTCTCTTCCCTGCCCTCTTTCCCCCCCCCCCAGCTTTGCAAAGCACATTAAGTTGCAACCTTTCTCATAAGCTTCCATTTTCCATCCAGAAAAAGAAGCCTATCTATTGCAAACAGAATTAAACTATTTAATTTAAACGTGTATCTGTGACTTATGACGACTATACTGGTTTACTTTTAGTCACATTAATAACAGGCCGTGGGTTGTTTCAAGTGTTTTGTCTGATGGCAACGTGGCACATACAGTAGACCGAATTATCTTTTTAAAAAAAGAAAAGGAAGAAATTTACGATAATTCATTTACATCTGGTTTACCTTACCCCAATCAATCAATATAAAATGTATCTTTCAAAAACCGTGTTCTAAATTCTGTTTGGGGAGTGAGAGGTCTGGGAGATTGGTGGTCTCTATAGCTGCTATTTGTCGATCTAGTTTAAACGACGGTGCCATTTCGTACAGCTCATTCTGACTGGCAGCTGAGCCCTCGAGACCCCTAAGGCTGAACAGTTATAGAAAACCTCCATTACCAAGAAAAACCAAGGTCAGTTCCATGCAGGGAGTCCGAAGCCAAATTCCAAATCCCTGACGACTCTGTTATACCACATGTAGGTTTTCGGATTTTATATGCCTAGCCAGGTTTCCACTGTTCGCCGATATACACATAAGGGTTATCAAAACTGTGGGAGATGAACAAATATATATATGTGTGGGGGGAAAAAACCTAAAAGTAGTAGCTCAGCGCAGCTCACCCCAACTAAGCTTGCTCTCGCTGTTTTAAAATAATCTGTCTTGAAGTGTCGTTGACATTTTCGGCAATATTTTAGACAGGCCAGCCAAGCTTAAGAAAAACTGTTTAGATTATCTTCTCTCAGGAAAATGATCTGTGCAGCAGGAGCTAAAAATAACATTTGTACAGAAAAAGTTGTGCTTGGGCTTTCGGGGGCCCACCTGTGAAGCATCTCAGGACTTCTGCTAACCCATATTGAGGCACAGAATTCTTCAGAAACCAGCAGGGAGATCGAACACATAAAACACACACACATACACACACACACACACACACACACACAGAGAGAGAGAGAGAGAGAGAGAGAGAGAGAGAGAGAGAGAGAGAGAGAGAGAGAGAGAGAGAGAGAGAGAGAGAGAGAGAGAGAGAGAGAGAGAGAGAGAGATGTGTTTGTCAAAAAGAAAGGAGCATAACGCTGAAACATGTAAAATTCTGCCTGATGGTTGATGATTACAGACAACTGAAGGGACAGTCCATTATTGTTATTAATTTGGTCTCCAGACGTGTGCATCTTGCTTAGTTTTTTTTTAAATACAGTTTGTTTGGTTTTAGCAGATTGTGATATGTAAACCTTGTAAACCATGGTTTTATGATTTTTGCAGGACCTGCAAAGCCAGTTAATTCGACACGGTGGTTGAGCAAATTGTGGATTTAGTACTTAGAGCTGGGCCAAGAGGAACTAAGCTAAACTAACTAAATCAGGTTAGATTCCACACAGTGAGGGCAACACCAACACACCAAAAACTACAGGAGCAAAGTAAGATCGTTTCACTGCTTGTCTGGGTCAATAAAGAAGTCAGAAACGCCAAGAAAAATTGCCCAGCCTAATTTCTAGGCAGAGTCTGTCTGAATGATTGCAAATGCTTCATCTCAGATTTCTCGCCATTTGGATTCAGTTGTGGTTATTTATCTATATTTACCTATATTTATTTATCTATACCTCATGGTTGCTCATTTACCTGTTGTATGGCTGATAGGAACTCTTGCAGTAAATTTTAGGAGAGTCAGAGATGCTGTAAACAAGTAAAAGAAAGCAGATGTCCCATGTGACTTCTAGGTAGCCTGCCCATCTAACATAGCAGATACTTAAGAATTATGTGCTTGAACAGGGGTTTTCTTTGCAAAGTAAGGGGAGAGGGAGAAAAAGTAAGGTCTCGCAGAAGTTTTTCCAACAAGTTTTTGTAAGTTCTTGATGGGAATGCACATAGATTCATGAAAAGAAGGACATCATAGCAGTGTTCTATTATCTTTGTATGCCACAAAGAAGAGGGGGTCAACCTATTCTCCAAAGTGCTTGAAGGCAGAACAAGAAGCAATGGAAATTTATCAAGGAGAGAAGCAACCTAGAACTAAGAAGAAATTTCCCGACAGTAAGAACAATTAATTGTTGGAACAACTTGTCTCCAGAGGTTGTGGCGCTCCAGCAGTGGAGGTTTTAAAGAAGAAATTGGACAACCATTTGTTTGAAATGGTATAGGAATCCTGCATGAGCAGGATTGGATTGGACCTTTAAGATCCCTTTTCACTCCATTATTCCGATGTCAGCCTTGCAAGACATTACAGACAAGAAACATACCTAGAAGTTATTATTATTTATTTATTTAATTTCTATGCCGCCCTATTCCGGAGAACTCAGGGCGGCTCACAACATGATAGAAATTACAACAAAATACATAAATATAAAAACCCTTAAGTTAAAAAAGAAACCAATCATTCCACAAACATACACACAAAAGTGCTCTAAATGTATTGTAAATTTATATTAACAGGATCTTGCATGTCTAAAAATGCATTTTTAACTCACCCCCCCCCATTTTTGCAGTCCAAGAAACTAGAGAGTGTCCCTTTTAAGATGTTTGCCATGTCCCCATTGCTTCTTGGGGCTCAGTTGCCTCTTGTTGCCCAGTTTATGGCCCTTCCTCCTGTCTTCCATGTCCATTCCCACACACTTACCACATAGCATTGTAGATATATCAGTATAGTAGAGCAGTTAAAGTGTTGGACCAGGAATAAGGAGGCCCAGGTACAATCTACCTCAGCGGTGGACCTTAATCAGTTCATTCTTCCTAGCTGACACTTCATGTTTTTTACTTTGGGAATAAAAATGAAAAGTATTCCCACGTAAGCTAACATGAGTTTCTAAGTCTAAAATGATTGGAAGAAGAATGCCTGAAACAGGCAAATGTGCGGGATTCGGTTTTGTTGATGAAATAAATATTTGCAAACATTTCCAGCTTCCCTGCTGTGAAATCCCCAGCTTAACAAAAAAGCGATTTGCTAAGGATGGATTTAATTTTGGAAAAGAATTACGGGCAGGACTGCTCTGCTCTCTCCTATCTTGTTGGAAAGAGACGAGGAAGAAAAATATGATGGGGTTTTTTTGTGTGTGTGTTTTAAAAAAACCAAGTAAACTGAAGTCTTATAATTCAAGTACTGCTGTCTCCATTCATCTTCAGATTATCCCAAAGCAAGGCATTCAGTATGCTGCTCACTTCTATTTCCCTAGCCAAGCCAGTTAAGTCAAAATATTGTGATATTAATGTTCGGTTAAATCATTTTTACATAATTAAATAGGCCAGCCTCTTTCAGCTCCAGAGACACAAGTTCTCTTCTGCCAACCCCTGTTGGAATATGTTGATCCACCAGGATTTCCTGAAATGGCTGCACTGAAAATCATTCAACCTTAAATAAAAAGAAAACCCCAGCTGTACATGGAGAGCCTGTCAGGGGAAACCAAAACACAGCTGGGTAGTAAAAGTACTCCAGCTCGTCATGTTCAAGCACTGCGGTGAAGATTTAACTTTTCCTGTCCAACTTTCAGGCAATTTAACAGCTCCTCTGTATAGAGCAGTGTTTCTCAACCTTGACAATTTTAAGGCATGTGGACTTCAACTCCCAGAATTCCACAGCCAGCAATGCCTTAAAATTGTCAAGGTTGAGGGGACTTCAACTCCCAGAATTCCTGAGCCAGCCATGCTGAGGGGAAAGGGAGAGGTTTCCAAGCTGAGCCATGCTGGCTCAGGAATTCTGGGAGTTGAAGTCCAGGAGTCATAAAAGAGCCAAGGTTGCCTACCCCTGGTCTAAGGGCTATTCTAAGTGTTATTTATATAGCCTAGGGCAGGTGTAGGCAACCTTGGCTCTTTTATGACTCGTGGACTTCAACTCCCAGAATTCCTGAGCCAGCCACGCTGAGGGGAAAGGGAGAGGTTTCCAAGCTGAGCCATGCTGGCTCAGGAATTCTGGGAGTTGAAGTCCACCAGTCATAAAAGAGCCCAGGTTGTCTACCCCTGCACTTGATCAAACCAGAGGCTACTCAGGAATGTGATCCCACGAAAAGATATCCCTAAATAAACCATTTTTCTTTATTTACATGTCACATTTATTGGCTACCAATCTCCATAAAAAAAAAATTGTCAAGGTTGAGAAACACTGGTATAGAAAGAGAGAAGGAACCTTGGACTGTAAGATGAAATCAAGCAACAATTCCCAATTTTCAATTGGTGGTTATGTTGGATGAGGCCACTGGGAAGAATTTCAAAAGGCCATTGCCAAGGTTTTTTCTACTTGTTCCCTTCCAATCCATAGAACATAGAAGGTTGGAAGAGATCTTCTAGTCCAGCCCCATGCTCAAGCAGAATACCCTATACCAGTGTTTCTCAACCTTGAGAAACAATGCTGGCTGTGGAATTCTGGGAGTTGAAGTCCACATGCCTTAAAATTGTCAAGGTTGAGAAACACTGCCCTATACCATTCCAGACAAATGGCTGTGCACTCTCTTCTTGAAAACGTCCAATGATTGAGCATCCACAAATTACGAAGACAACCGCTTGCACTGTTTAATGGTTTTCACTATTGGGAAATGTTTCCTTAATTCTCGGTTGAATCTCTCTTTGATAAGCTTCCACCAGTTATTTCCTGCCTTCAGGTGCTTTGGGGAATAGGTTAAAATCTTGCAAAGCCTTTTTATTATTATTATTATTATTATTATTATTATTATTATTATTATTATTGTTATTGTTATTGTTATTGTTATTGTTATTGTTATTGTTGTTATTATTATTGTTGTTATTATTATTATTATTATTAGCAAATCCAACTTATCCTTGGAGTAGAATAGGAATGGTGTTCTTTACATTTTCACATTTGAAGGGTGGTACTTTCTTTCTATAAATACCTAGACAACTAGTTCCATGTACCCATGAAGTTAAAGCAGTTTTAAAAAATAAGTTAAGCTGTGTCGCCTTCTTGTCAAGCCCGCTGCTAATTTAACCATATGCAGGGCTTTATATAATGAACTGCTAGGTGGGATTTGAAGTGAGTATCTACCGTAGTGACTGCAGCCACCTTCAGTGCTCATTAAGATGTAAGATGACAGGGCTACCCAAATATAATTTAACTAGAAATCAATACATTAATCCGCACTTAACAAATGGAAGGAAATAGAACCACACTGGTCCATTCTGCCGTAGATTTCACAGCTTACTGCCTCTGTTTAGAAGACATTTAGGATTCAGTTTCTGTTGGAGAGAAACTGTCCCATTCAGGAGGAGGGCTCAAGCGAGGTATTAGCCTGGATTCTTTATGTAAACAAAGAGGGCCAGGTCTAACCCCTTCTCTCCTGCCAATACCTATCAGCCTTATCTAGTCTTTCCCAAGCAAAAACTACCAGTCTGGGGAGAAGGCATGGTAAAATAAAGTGGCTGGATACTTTGAACTTTACACCTGTGGGTTTGGTTGTTCATGTCTGACAGTTTCCCATCATTTAGGTCAACAATTGCACTGAAAGTTTCTTTGTCTCTCACATCTTCCCATGTCACTCCATGCTCCACTGTGCTTTTTAAAAATGAAAAATCTCCAATGCACGTTTTATGGTTTGCAGCCTTTGGGAAAATGCATTCTTGGTGGGACGTATCTTTCACTCTTCCATGCTAATTAAACATTTGTGGAGGGAGGGAGTTGGGAAAAAATGTGAACACCTATTTAAGGTGCCATTGTCCAAAGTTTTAGATATGTAGCTAGAAGTGTCATGTTCGTGGTTGAAGGTCAAGCATGAACTTCAGTAGCTTCCTCAAAGTTAGAACCTAATTTGTAACTTTGCTACCCCACAGCATAATATATTTATGCTGGTATTAGTTTTATCTATTTTTCCTGAAGGTTTGCTTGCAGCCAGCTTGCATGGAGTCTGAACTTTGCTCTGGGCCAGAGAAGTGAGCCAGAAGTATGGGTTATGAATGCTGTGAAGGTCAAAAGAGGGCAACCTACATAGACAATTTAAACTAGTTCAAAAGAGCCATGCAACTGCCAAGATACCACCAAGTCAGGATCATGGATTCTTAGATGGAAGAAGCTGCTCAGATAGAAGAACTGCACAGCTGGAATGGGAAGAGGCTATTTAGACCATTGCATCTGACTCCCTATCTGAAGAAGAATCCATGATACGTGTGTTGCTATGTAAAGCTCAGAACGATCACCTTCTCCCTATGTTCACTGAGGTCTGCAGGACCCTTGTCTACTCTGTAGCAAGAAAAAAAATTAAGGGTAAAGCACTGTCACTGAGGAATTTCTTTCCCATCCAGTTACAACCAGCACCAGGCCTTGTAAACTTTCAGCACCAGCAAACAACTGATTTGTTCACCCAGGCATTTAATTGAAGCTATGCTGCTGTGTCTCTTCTTATTGTTGCTGTTGTCCTGGTCTTAAGACATTATCATTGTGTGCTTTTAAGGGGCCAGAATTTCATAGCATTGCGCTTTTTTAAAAAACCTTTCTTGTACTTTGGGATCATTAGTATTGTAATACAAAACAGGTCCCGTCTTTTAGGAAGACAGAAGGTGGGATACACTGTTCAGGTTGCCTGTTCATCCTTATTAAAAGGAAAAGATTTATAGTGAAGCTATTGGGCTTCAAGCCCATCTGGTCTTCTTCAGATTGTTGTATCAGCTGGCATTACAGGAGAACACTGCAACAAAGCTGGACTGTCACATACAGAAGTCCCCGGACAATTATGAAAGCTTCTTCACTTCTCTGCCTTTTAGTTAAAATGAAATATTTGTATGAAAAATATAGATAGTCCTCAACTTATGACAGACCCCCCAAAAAAGATACAACTCAGATTCGAATTTCCAATGGTCACTACCAACACCATCACCCACCCTGGAAGTCACATGATTGCCTTTTGGGTGCTCTGCAATCAGCCTGCATTAATTGCTGTTTGCAGTGTCCCACAGTCACCTGATTATGATTGACGATGTTTGTTTCTTTTCTTGAAACCAGCATTTACTTCCAGTTTCCAACAAAAAAGAGCCATGGGGGACAATGGGTTCACTTAATAAGCAAAGTGGTCTTAATGATCCTAGCATTCACTTTGTCTGTTTTCTTTACAACCATAGCAAAAAAAAATTGGGAGTAGTCACCTGATGATCCGTTTAATAACTGGCACAGTTTACAACCATAATTTTGGGCTCAGTGATGGTCATAAGTGGAGGACTACCTGTATTCATATGCTGTTAGCTGTATGAGGCCCAAGTCCACCGATTCAGATCTAAGAACAGAAACAAACATTCTTGAGGGTATGCAAGAACTAAATCAAATTAAAAGATGGAGGAAGGAGACCATTGAACAAGGAATAACATTAAAGGAGGACATGGCTGAAGGATCCAACCTCCCTGATACTATTTGGAAGACCCTGAATAGGCTGAAGGTTGGAGTGCTTGAGTGTAAACCCAATATGCTCAAGTGGAGGCTCTTAGCAGATAACAATATGCTACATGAATGTGGAGAGATGCAGAGCCCGACCCATCTGCTGTTATGTTAGCTACTACCAGAAACATATACCGATAATGACTTATTTTTGGCCAGCAACAAAGCCAAAAAGGTGGCTTCATTCTGGAGATTTAAAGTTGGATAGTGGAGAGGAAGAAGAAGAAGAAGAAGAAGAAGAAGAAGAAGAAGAAGAAGAAGAAGAAGAAGAAGAAGAAGAAGAAGAAGAAGAAGAAGAAGAAGAAGAAGAAGAAGAAGAAGAAGAAGAAGAAGAAGAAGAAGAAGAAGAAGAAGAAGAAGAAGAAGAAGAAGAAGAGGAGGAGGAGGAGGAGGAGGAGGAGGAGGAGGGGGGGGGGAGGAGGAGGAGGAGGATCTGTGATATGTCAATAGGGCTAGTGGACACCATGTTTGGATACACTTAAAAAGCTCCCTGATAAAGTTGAAAAGTTTCTTCTTTCTGGTCTGACTTTTCTCCAGCCTATTTAGGGCAGCAGCCACCAAGGGGCAGAGCCAAGTGTTGCCTACAGAGTCTATAACATTCCCATTTCAATAACAGCCCTTCATATAAGTGCCTAACCCACAGATTTCTAAGAAGCAGAAGCACTGAATTAATCCTGTAATTCCACACCGCTATAGAAAGTGCTGAGTGAAACGCAGCCTCAATGTGTCTCTTTGGCATTCTCCGGCCATATCGATAAAACCTTATACATCTTGGCAAATCTTTAATTACACCTTAGGAATGTAATGATATTGTCATGGCAATATAGTCGTAAGAATCATCTTTAAAATGACCTAACCTGGGTCATTATTGACTAGGGGACCTGGGCTGCTGGGATTAAAGCATCATAATGTTAAGAGTGAGCGGCTTACCACCATCACCCCACCGCTCTCTGCCTCCCCTCGTTGTCTTCCTCCTATTTGTAGTGCAATCAGTGTTGAAAATGGGTTTTCATGTTTACGGTTAATCATTTCTTGTAAGTGCTATGATATGCCATAGCTAACCTCTAGCGTACATAAAGGATTTGGATTAGATTTCTACCAATGGTGAGCATGGCTAAGATCTGACAATGGATTCATCTCCATCTCACAAAGGTGAAGGGGTCAACCTATTTTCCAAAGCACCAGAAGGCAGGACAAGAAACAAAGGATGGAAACTAATGAAGGAGAGAAGCACCCCGGAATTAAGGAGAAATTTCCTGACAGTGAGAATAATTAACCAGTGGGAACCGAAGTTGCCTTCAGAAGCTGTGGATGCTTCATCACTTGAAGTTTTCAAAAAGAGACTGGACAGCCACTTGTCTGAAATGGTATGGGGTCTTCTGCTTATGCAGGGAGGTGGACTAGATGACCTTCCAACTCTGTTATTCTACATTACGTTATTCTCTACGTCAGGGGTTCTCAACCTTGGCAACTTTAAGACTTGTGGACTTCAACTCCCAGAATTCCTCAGCCAGCAAAGCTGGCTGAGGAATTCTGGGAGTTGAAGTCCACAAGTCTTAAAGTTGCCAAGGTTGAGAACCCCTGCTCTACGTCTTCTCTGAATACATGGAGGCGAGAAAGGAAATAGCCTCCTGTACCTGTGTTTTCAACTCCCTGACTAAATTCGCAGACCTATTGAGTTTGGCAGAAATTTGGAAGCAGAATCTATGTACTGTAGATATTATGATCTCTACAAATAATTCTTGACTTAACAGTCATTCTTTTGGTGACCTTCTCCTTCACTGATCCTTCAGTGACCATTCAAACATGCTGAAACAAAATGTCTTATGAATTGTCCTTGCACTTATGACGACTGCAGTATCCCCATGGTCACATGATCAGAATTGGAGTGCTAGGCAACCAGTGTGTATTTCTGATGGTTGCAGTGGCCCAAGGTCACACAAACACCACTTCCAACCTTCCCAGTGAGCCTCTGACAAGCAAAGTCAAGGGGGGAAGCTGGGTTTGCTTAATGACTGTGTGGTTCATTTAACAACTGCATTGATTCGATTAGCAACTGTGGCAAAAAAAAGGTCATAAAACTCTCTTGCTTAGTAGTGGAAGTTTGGGGCCCAGTTGTGGTTATAAAAAAAAGTAATATCCCCCAAAATGTATTTACAAAAATCTTAATGTTAAACACCACTACCAGCAGCATGCTTTATGCCATTATTCTAAAAGGGCTGATTAAAAGATACCTTCCTTAAATTATAAAATGAGTGTTTCTCATAATAATTACTGATAACTGTTGCTCTTAAGTACTTCCATCAGAATCCAATCACTTATTTGCGAATGTATTTTTAAATGTAAACGGTTCCAAAAGAAGAGTTGATCCTTCACTTTGGGTTAATTGAATCCTTTCACCTCCTCTCCAGAATCTAGCAAGGTAGGAAGTGGCAGAATTAACAAGAGCAGTTCTCGAGGGATTAGATGTTGCCTTGATTACATCAGGAATATTTTACATCCAAGGAAGAACTGACGAAGCCCTTTCTGCTCTACGAATGAAAGCACGGCAGAAGCTTACCTCAGGATCTTCCTAAAACAACTTACCCTGGTTGCCAAAAAAAAAAAAAAAAAAGCCATCTCAAAGAGTGAAAATGACATTAGCAAAAAAGCTAATATTTTTTCTATCCTGCTCTATGGAGTAGAGAGTTGGTCTCTGACAGGCAGCTGTTACGTATAAGCTGGGTTGACAAGATCAGAAATGAGGAGGTGATCAGCCGCCTGGGAAAGCCAAGGGAAATCATCAAAACAATTAAAAAAACGAAAATTGGAATATTTTGGACATGCGATGCGACACCCAGAAAAATATGGCATACTCCATTTAATCCTCCAGGGAAAGATTGAAGACAAACAAGGTCCAGGCAGAAGAAGAACATCGTGGCTTCAAAATCTAAGGGAATGGTTTGGACAAAACTCAGGAGCACTTTTTTGTGTGGCTGCTGATAAAAACAGGATTGCCAACATGATCGCCAATGTCCGATAATGGATATGGCAGAAGAAGAAGAAGAAGAAGAAGAAGAAGAAGAAGAAGAAGGAGAAGGAGAAGGAGAAGGAGAAGGAGAAGGAGGAGGAGGAGGAGGAGGAGGAGGAGGAGGAGGAGGAGGAGGAGGAGGAGGAGGAGGAGGAGGAAGAAGAAGAAGAAGAAGAAGAAGAAGAAGAAGAAGAAGAAGAAGAAGAAGAAGAAGAAGAAGAAGAAGAAGAAGAAGAAGAAGAAGAAGAAGAAGAAGAAGAAGAAGAAGAAGAAGAAGAAGAAGAAGAAGAAGAAGAAGAAGAAGAAAGCTAAGCAAAAGGTCAGTGAAGCAGAATTAGGGAAAATTTGTTCTTTCTCTCCTCTTCCTTATTTGAATTTGCCCACACCAGTCTCACATACTGGATGCCTGGAGTCAGTACAGGGAGTCGTGGACTTACAGACTTATAATTGAGGCTAAGCAAAACATCAGTTAAGTGAATGTTGTCCCATTTCACGACCTTTCTTTCTACAGCTGTTAAGTGAATCCCTACAGCTGTTAAGTTAGTTAACCTGGTTGTGAACGGAATCTGGCTTCCCCATTGACTTTGCTTGTCAAGGTCACAAAAAGGGATGACATGACTCATTCTCCCAGAACACTGCAAACGTCATAAATATGAGTCAGTTGCCAAGCATCTGACTTTTGATCTTGTGACCGTGGGGATGCTGCAACGGTCATAAGTGTGAAAAATGGTCATAACTCACTTTTTTCAGTGTCATTGTAACTTTGAACAGTCACTAAATGGAGTGTGGTAAGTCGAGGACTGCCTGTATATCAAAAATATGGCACAACTTGAGAGAGAGGGAGAAAGAGATAGATTTGTATCCCATACTTACAGGACCGCCTACTGCTAGCAAATACCTCCCGCCGTCCGGTACGCTCCCACAGAGAGGGCCTCCTCAGGGTGCTGTCGGCCAGACAATGTCGGCTGGTGACCCCCAGGGGGAGAGCCTTCTCTGTGGGAGCTCCCACGCTATGGAACGAGCTCCCCCCCCGAACTCCGTATGATGATGGACTTACGCACCTTCCGTTGGGAACTAAAAACGTTCCTTTTTCGACAAGCCGGCCTGGCATAGAAGCTCCGGTTCCAGCAGGGTTAAAATGTTTTAGGGGTATTGAATAATTTTTAAGATTCGTAATTTTACGGCCAAAATTGTTTAATTCATTTTTAATTATTTTAATTTTGTATATTTATATGTTTTTAAATTAGGCTGTACACCGCCCCGAGTCCTCCGGGAGAGAGGTGGTATAGAAATTTGAAAAATAAATAAATAAATCTCTATAATTTTTAGAAATAAACCAAGGCAGAAAACATATCCAACATATCTTCTTCCTCCACAACATGGGTGTCAAACTCGATCATGTCACATGACGTATGATGACTTTGTTTGCCTTTGCGGAGCCCAGGTGGGGCGTGGCCTGCACGTGACGCCTCCAGACCGCGGGCCGCCAGTTTGACACCCCTGCTCCACAACAACAACAATCCTGTGAGGGAGGTTGGGCTCAGAGAGTGTGACTGGCCCATAGTCACCCTGTCTAAGGTATCTAAAAAACAAAAACTAGCAGTCTTGGCACCGTATGCCATAAATAATAATGCATTGCAAGGATGTTATCCCATTATGCATTTGTAATTTGAAGGGGGAAAAATGGTAAAAGACAACCAGCAAAAAAAAAATATTGGCACTTGGAGTTAATGAAAAGCTCGCATTTTCTAACTACTGTTTAACTAATTAAAATTGAATTAAACGAATATGGCATTAACTATGTCAACTGTTTTGCATTAAAAAGTTGTTAAATATATCATGCTGTTTATAGGCAGTTTTTTTTTGCAACAGCTAATTGTGTGAAATAGACATGTAGTATCTAATTGCATAACTGGGTAGTGTATAAAATTCACAATTAGGTGCCTTATATTGTATTAAATATGTTTCAAATACATTGTGGTTTTTTTCCCTTTTTTGATTGTAGAAGGCTAACAGAATCAAAGCATTTTTTAAATAATCTTATTATTGCTTTTTTTTTTTGAAGCCCACATATAAGATAGTTTTATTTTCCAAATCCAGGTTTTGAGCTGGGATCAGGGGCAAGGATGGAGAACTTCTATTATATATATACACACACACACACACACTATATGTATATACACTATATAGATACATATACATATACATATAGTGTGTGTGTGTGTATATAAGATAGATAGATAGATAGATAGACAGACAGACAGACAGACAGACAGACAGACAGACAGACAGACAGACAGACAGACAGACAGACAGGCAGGCAGGCAGGCAGACTCCTTCAAATCAGCTTTGACTCCTGGCAAGTGCCTGGACCAGTTTTTGCAGTTTTCTTGGCAAGGTTTTGCAGAAGTGGTCTGCCATTGCCTCCTATTTAGGGCTAAGAGTAAGTAACTGGCCCAAAGTCACCCAGCTAATTCATGGTCTCCCAGTTTCTGGCCTGGTGCCTTAACCGCTACACAAAATTGGCTCTCTAAATACAATTTAGCTTCCTGCTATTTGATTTATATTACAGATATTATGTATACACATGTGCAGAAGCTCTTGATGGAGAATTCTAATTTAAAAGCTGCACTAATGCTAATAGTTTTTAGATGGTTGCCAATTACATGTCCACTTCATTCTGGGGATACCAAGTTGGCTCTTGAATCTAACCTAAATGAAACTGACACATATTTGCCTATTGAAAAACAGCACTAACAGCCCTAGCCCTAGCACTTAGACTTATATATAGCTTCACAGTGCTTTAAAGCCCCCTCTAAGCTATTTACAGAGTCAGCCTCTTGCCCCCAACAAAATGGGTCTTCATTTTACCAACCTCAGAAAGATGGAAGGCTGAATCAACCTTGAACCAGTCAGGATTGAACTCCTGGCAGTTGGCAGAATTAGCCTGCAATATCACATTCTAACCACTGCACCACCACAATTCCACAGTAAGGCAGTATCGCTGCCGAAATTAGGAAATTAAGGTCTGAAATGACCATCATTTTATAGTTATAACTTGCTCTCAAGACTGTAGAAGATTCAGTGTATAAAAGTGTGTGTGTACATATATATCTATATGCACCCACTTAGTCTACTGTAAGGGTACAAAAAAAATCTTTAAAATCCTAAAATCCCTCAAGACAGCTCACTAGATGCTCAATTTTACCTCAGAAAAATCGCAGAAATGTCACCATTATAATATTTCTAATATCAGCAAGCTAGCTTAAAAGAAACTAACTCAGTGGTGGGATTCAAATATGTGAACAACCAGTTCTCTGTGTGGATGCCGCTTCTGAAAGTCCATTCTGTGCCTGGGCAACAAAATATTAGCTACCGGTTCTGTCAAAGTGGTGCAAACCAGCTGAATCCCACCACTGGATTAACTCCACAGAAGGCACAAGGCAGACACCTATACTGAAAATATCATTTAGCATTTAACTGAAGGAAGAACAGTCAGTCAACAATAAAAAAAAAATAGTTGAAAAGATGCTTCTTACCATATTATCCAAACCATGGAATTTTACATGAAACCAGAAGCTTCTAATTTAGCTTCAGCCTTACACACTTTTTACCACTTTACAATGAATTAAATTGTTTAGCTCTTCTAAAGAATTTTTTAATGAATTTAGTACTCAGTACCAAAATTTTATTTGGCCCAAATGACCATCCTAATGAAAACTCAGAGACTTTGAAGTCTCTCCATAGCGGTAAACTAATTGAAAATGCATGCATGGGAGGCATCTGAACAAATAATGCTGCAATTATATGGATTATTAATAGCTATTCTAGATAATGATTATGATTATAATACATGAGAGAAAGGACCAGTATGACTTCTCAAGTCATCAGGGACCAGTACGAAATTATAAAAAACCAGCATAATATCATGGCATTTTACTGACATACCTGCGTTAGATAGTGGGTGTGAAATTTTGCCAGCAAAATATCAGAGGAATCTAAAGGCTGGGTAAATCCATGTCAAGAGGAACAACAGAGAACCAGATACTGAAGTCTTGGATCAAAATCTTGAGTGAAACTAAGATTAAGGGTTAGCAAAGCACAAAACTCAGCTAAGAATAGCAGAAGAAACTTTAAAACTGATTTCAAATAGCCAGTAAACTCACTTGGAGGATTCTACAGCTTCTACTCCCAGGGCCTGGCCTAAGACTCAGCTGTGGCTAATCCTTGTGATTTCTTAAAGTCATACTCCCTGGCAGAACTGTTATTCTTTAGTACAGAGGTCTCCAACCTTGACAACTTTATGACCTGTGGACTTCAAAACTTGTGGGTTTCAACTCCCAGAATTCTATAATTTGTTACTGGTCCCTGAAGACCTGAGAAGTCATACTGGTCCTTTCTGGGCAATTCTGGAAGTTGAAGTCCACAAGTCTTAAAGTTGCCAAGGTTGGAGAACCTTTAGCAGTTCTTTGTTTCTGAGGAGACTTTCTGTTTTTAAGATCAGCTACCCTGGGGTTGGAACCTCATATAGTTTATGCCATTTCTATTATATTGCCTCTTTCTAGCCGATGTTGCCTTTGTGGCTGACTATATATTTGTTCTAATGTAATTTTTTTTATCACAATAAAAATAGGATGCTTATCAGCCTGCAGTTCTAGAGACCTTAATACAAATATTGGACCTTTATGTTTTTCTACTATAAACAGAAGCTTGGAAGCAGACAGGTGACACAAGTTATTATGCAATCTTCCACTTAAATCATGACAACCATTGAGCATTCTCCAAATGTTTTGTACTATAGCTCCCACAAGCCCTTCCCCGTGGTAGAATGGCCATCTCTGCATTGCAAAACTCCAGGAGACCGCTAGATGGCAGCAGACATACAGTAGACCTAGATGGATATGTTGACTTAATGCAGCAGAACTCAAGGGGATTCAGAAAAGTCAAGATGGTAGAGAACAACACACAACATGTAGAAGGGTTAAGGCTTTGATCACATTACCGCAACCTCAGTCTCAAGTTTCTTATCTTTCATTGTGTTAATGGGAACTAAGATCCAAAATCACTGGATGACATGAGTCTTTGCAATCTGAAGCCACCATATAAAAATATAGTACTATTAAATTTCCTTTTTGTGACCTTGTAATCCCTTGATTTGGGGTAGAATTGGGACAACTGGATGGAGCCAAGCAAGCACGTACACAGGTTTTTTTTTTCTTTGTGCTCTAGGAGAGAGAAACTTCTGCCACTACCTAGGATTGAACTCTCAACCTTCTGAATGGGAGGCAAGCATCTTCACCACTAGGCCACCATGCTGCTCTACAATATAGTACTATTACTACTAATCAAATATTTGAATGGCTTGCTTTGAAAAGAAGATTTTTATTGTTGCTGTTGGCATACAATTCAATGTCAGGAACTCTTACTGAGCTACTGAAATCTTCCAATGAATCGGTAGATTGTGATCAACATGCTCCTTGTTCAAATGTATATATTCCTGAGCTATCCATGTATTAGTTTATTATTTTATCATATATACTGTCATGACAAATACCCACCATTGCCCAAATTAAAAACCTTGAATTTTCAGGAGCAAAATAATGTCCTCAGAAAATTTCTACCATGTGGTTAACACAGATTAAAATTTATTCTATTCATTGCATCTACTTCACAGGGTTCTTTAAAATCTCAGTCACATATTAGGTGTACCAAGTACCATACAAACATTTTGTGGCAGTTGCATGATGTATGAGAGTGCCATTTATAAAATATTATTTAACTTCAAACATGGTTCCCTTCCCCCTCATCTCATTGATTTATAAGTTGGATTTATAAATCTACACTACCCAGGGATTGAATTATATATCTTGCTTCTGATTTATAAAACCTGCCAGTAAATCTTCAGCCAAAAGTTTTGATTCAAAAATCATTTTAAGCATTAGATTTAGTAAAAACGTTCAGCTGATTTATACATCACAGCATGGCTTACATATGCCCCCCCTTCTGCATTTACAAATTCTACAAACACATTTACAAATAGGTAAGAGATATGTATGATGTACCGGTACATGTGTTTGTTTGTGTGTGTGTGTGTGTGTGTGTGTGTGCAATATGATTGACTAATCCTCACCATGCAATTTTTGAATACAACATGCTGATTCATAACTCTGCAATTAGACAGCTATGACTGTAGTTTGTAAGAAATTCCTTTTTAAAAACTTGATGTTAAAATTCTAATTTATAATTTACGACTAGGGTTACTGACATGGCTGCTTGCAGGACTGACTATTACTGGTTTTTTTTTAGTCCATTTCCTGTCCAGACCAAAAAAAAATTATATAGTTTCCTTTGACAGATAAAACTCCTAAAATAATTCTTGCTGTTGCTAAGTTGGTAATTGCAGCTTATGGGATTCACGCTTTTCTAACATCAATGTAGAGTAAGCAGGATCACAGGCATGCTTATTATATGTGTTACATTTTTTGGCTCTATGGCCCATAACAAAGATATCCCTGCAACTATTGATGCACAAAACTGCTGCCAAGGTATACATATATAAGCATGTTTTGTACAACTGAGAAACGCTCACTTTTAAAAAAGAAGTTCTTGTGCTTCTCCAGTAACCATCTTCTAATCTAATATCTCCTATAACTAAGGAGAAATTTCCTAACAGTGACAACAATTAACCAGTGGCTTGCCTTCAGAAGTTGTGGGTACTCCATCATTGGAGGTGTTTAAGAAGAGACAGGACAGCCACTTGTCAGGAATGGTATAGGGCAGGGGTCTTCAAACTTGGCCCTTTTATGACTTGTGGACTTCAACTCCCAGAATTCCTCAACCAGTGGCAACAATGAAAGGCAATGGAGGAAGTTAAAGCGTAACAGGTATTTTTTTAAAAAAAACATCTTTGTTAACAATCTGAAGGTGGGAGTAAACAGCTTGTTTCTAAGAAAAATCCACGCTCAGCCAGATGTTTTTTTTTTTAAAAATTACCTGTTACCCTTTAACTTCCTCCATTGCCTTTCATTGTTGTCACTTGAGTAAGTCTCTCAGCCCAACAGCTCTGCTGTTAAAATCTACTTTGAATTAAATTCTCCAATAAATTTCTGTGAAAGACAGTGAATGCTGTTTTCTCATCATCCAAATACATCGCATCCCTCTCCTTCAAATAAATATATTTTGTAAATATATTTTTGAAGAAACCGTTGTGATGGATTTTCCAGCTAGACTGGAGGGAGGCATTAAGAGGGAATCAAGCTTAGAATCCTTGCACTGCAAGAAGCAACAGACTTGATCTCCCCCAGAATCCCTGAAGCCATATCTGACCATTTCCAAGGCAATGCAGTCATTCTGGTGGGATTTTTGTAACTTAGGTGATTAACAATA
The DNA here is from genome assembly GCA_034064705.1 of Bothrops alternatus. Classification (NCBI taxonomy): domain Eukaryota; kingdom Metazoa; phylum Chordata; class Lepidosauria; order Squamata; family Viperidae; genus Bothrops; species Bothrops alternatus. The sequence goes on from JARGCV010000235.1 coordinate 3,134,404, forward strand.
AAGTTTCTGCTTCAGACTATTTATGAGAGGTTACAGTTGCTCGGGCCTGACAGCAACTGAGATTTTGATCTTCTCCCTCATGTGCATGCTAGGAATGGCTAGCAGAACAAGAAGAGGCAAGCAAAAACACGCTGCCTTGATAACAGCAAATCTGATGCAAAGTTGAACATACAACACACGTTTGTGGCTGGTTTGCTAATATCAGCAGTTTCCTTCACATCTGTGTGCTACCTTTTATATATATATATATATATATATATATATATATATATATATATATATATATATATATATATATATATATATATATATATATATATATATATATATATATATATATATATATATATATATATATATATATATATATATATATATATATATATATATATATATATATATATATATATATATATATATATATATATATATATATGTAGGTCTTTGGTTCTTCGGGTTTCCTCCCGCGTAGAATTTGAAGTGTCTTGGCAACGTTTCGATGAAATCTCATTCATCATCTTCAGGCTGGTGCTTTTGGCTTCTGCTTCTAGGAGCAATGTGTGGTCTAAGCTGTTTTTTCCTTTTAACTGCCAGTGGGGGTTTGAACTGATTGGCTGGGAGCTTGGCTATGTTCTGATTGGTTAGGGGCTTGGCTGTGCTCTGATTGGCTGGGGGGTTGGCTGTGTTCTGATTGGCTGGGGGAGTGTTCTGTTTGGGTGGGGGCTTTGTTGTGCTGGAGAGGTTCAAAGTGGCCAATGTTGCAGCTCTGGTCTGGCTCCTGGTCTGTGGTCTTGCCTCATCATTGGTGTGGGTTTGGGTTTGCTTTTTGCGTGGATGTGTTGCCAAGACACTTCAAATTCTACGCGGGAGGAAACCCGAAGAACCAAAGACCTACATACAAACACCCGCGAAAACCTCAGAAAGCATATATATATAAATTAGATTGCATCCAGTTAAGTTAGGTTTTTCCTAAACTGCAATCAAGAGTAATGGCACAGGTGCAGACAGATCTGATAAATAAGCAAAGCACACTGATTGTCAGAGATGCAAAGATGATTCTAGATCCATAGGACTGTGGTTCACAGGGAGATAATCAGCAGATTATTTACATTTTAAGCAATATATAATGAAGAGGGATCATGGAAGCTTACAAGTTTTAACAGGGCCAAACTGAGCTAGCTGGATATTGCAAGATTGGGCTTTCCATTCAGAATATGTAGGAAGGAAGCAGAGAAAAAAAAATCCCATCAGGAATAGAGTAGGACGAGAGGTAAGCATGTATCCCCAAGCTTTTCTATATGAAACGCTCCTTGTCCATAGGAAATGCACTTGTTGGAGAGAAGGAACTAACTACCAAACTTATATTTGTTGTTGTTTTAACCACTTAGTTGTGTCTGATTCTTGGCGACTTTATAGGCAAGAAGCGTCTCTCCATACTACTCTGTCAAGCACAGCTTCTTTCAATTGTTGTATGTTCGACTTTGCATCAGATTTGTTGTTATCAAGCCAGCGTGTTCTTTGCTTGCCCCTTCTTGTTTTGCTAACCATCCCCAGCATCATTGCCTTTTCCAATGAATTTGCACAACTTATACTAGGAATTCATTAAGCATTGAAACTCTCCCCACCTGGAATTAGAAAGTAAGAAATCATCCAGTAAATGGATTTGTGGATGAATGGAAGAGGTCTGTTCCAGGCGACTTCTACTCCACATGATCCAGGTTGAGTGTGAACATTCAGGGGTCCCGTTTTTCTTTCAATCATCCTTGCCAAAAATTAGTGACATAACAAGGTAAACCCAAAATAGAATAAATACAGTTTTAATACGTGTAGCTCAGGACTGAACTGTGGAGCCTCTGGTGCTGAGCTTGGTTGCTTGCTTGCAGACATTTCATTACCCTGCTAGGTAACATTTTCAGTGCGAGAACGGAGAGGGGTCTGCTGTCTTTCGATGCAGTAGCTTGCCTTCTCAGTGTTGATGGAGATGCCAGTTTATTTATTTGTTTATTTATTTATTTGTTCAGACTTATATGCCACCCTTCTCCTAGGACCCAGGGCGGCTTACAACAACAATACAACAAAAATTTAAAAATTAATTACATTCATACAGCATACAAACACAGTCAACTCACAATCGCTGATGGAGGGACATTCCTAGGGCCCAGGGGCAGAGCACAGCTCATACGCCCCAAGCCTGTCGGCATAAATGTGTCTTCAACAGTTTCCAGAAAACTAGGAGGGAGGAAGCAGTGCGAACCTCTGAGGGAAGCTGGTTCCAGAGGGCTGGGGCAGCAACGGAGAAGGCCCTAACCCTAGGCCCCGCCAGATGACATTGTCTAACAGACGGGACACGTGGGAGGCCAACCCTATGCGCCCTAACCGGTCGCTGGGATTCATGAGTCAGAAGACGGTCCCGCAAGTATCCTGGCCCATTGCCATGAAGGGCTTTATAGGTCATAACCAACACTTTGAATTGTGTTCGGAGACCAATTGGTAGTTCCTTGATTAGAATATTTTTATTTGGTTATCTAGCCAAGGAACCATCAACTCAGACAATTAAGCAGTAAACAGCAGTCTAATCAAGGAACTACCAAATAGAAAACCCTGCCAGGCCAAGCTACTGTATAAAATCAGAGAGCAAACCCACACTCATTATCATTGACGATGTTACCTTGTTTGGTAATGAAACGTCTGCAGGCAAACAACTTAACTCAGAAAGAACCAAGAGCTCCATACATTTTGGTGTTTGTTTGGTTGTTTGTTTTTTTTAAAAAAAACCTCTAAAATGTCCAAGAATCCAATGTTACTGGCTTTTCATCATTGCCTCACCCATGGTGGTCCTTGATCCTACTCAAAATTTTATGTGCAGCTTCTCATTCATTAGAAGTTGTGCGCTCACAGCTTAGGCCCACAGTGCTTCTGGCAGCACTATCAAGCAAAAGAGATGAAGTGACATGGGCCTAGATCAGTCTTCCATCATTCTACCCTATCATTTTATGCAGCCCTATTTTGCTTTTTCCTCCCTTTCCCCCCCCCTCCCCCCAGCTTTAATCTTTCTGCAATTTTCAAGACGTTCTCCTGAGGTCTGCAGAATTCCAGAGCATTTATAAAAGAATGAAATAACAACGGTTCCCTGGCTGTGTGATCTTTTGCTGACTGTCCTGACCAATGAAGCTCTTACATCAGGAGGGAAAGAGGGACACAAAAAAATAAATAAATTCAGAGGTTTGCAAAGTGTGGATGACAATAAACAAGCCGGTCCTTGAAGCCGAAAGCGGGAAAATACTATAATCTTCTTGTACAGTTGCTTTTGTTCTTACTTTTTTTTAATCCGTGGGGAAATTTGTAACCTTGCATTCCTAGATCAAAATTCCATCTTCAAGTTCTGGCATTTTGGATTTCCCTTGGCATTCCGGCCACACTCTTAAAACGAGTTGCATGCGCTTAAACTTGTTAACTTTATTGGCATCTTTTGACAGATTTGAAAAATCTAACTTTCTTCTTAGAGCAGAGGTGCAAAATCTGAAGATTTACCCTCCCCTCCCCCAGCAACAAAAGAAGTCACCATCAAAACCTTGGATACCTTGAACCTCCAAAAATTAATACAGAATAATAGAGTTGGAAGGGACCTTGGAGGTCTTCTAGTCCAACCCCTGCTCCAGCAGGAGATTGTTATACCAGATTGAAATGCTTCATATATTAGAAGGGGAACATTATGAAATTCACAATTGGACATACAGATCCTGAAGTTGAAACTCAAGTACTTTGGCCACCTAATGAGAAGGAAGGACTCACTGGAGAAGAGCCTAAGGCTGGGAAAGATGGAGGGCAAGAGAAGAAGGGGATGACAGAGAAGGAGGTGGCTGGATGGAGTCACTGTAGCAGGAGGCATGAGCTTCAGTGGACTCCAGAAGATGGCAGAGGACAGGAAGGCCTGGAGGAAGGTTGTCCATGGGGTCGTGATGGGTCGGACACGACTTCGCAACTAACAACAACAACAAGCTTAGGTGTAGTGGTTAAAGAGATCAAGTTAGAAGCTGGAAGACTCTGAGTTCCAATTCCAATTATGCATGAAGCCAGCTAGATGACTTTGGGCCAGTCACTGTCCCTCAGCCCTAAAACATGGGCTTTTAAAGATAACTGTAGAGACATTTCTGGTCATTTTACAGATTAGGCTGTTAAAATCCTATTTCTCATTCACTCTGACATCAAGCAATTTTTCCAAAAACATTGACAGTTGCCTTTCCATTTTATTTTTCTCCTTTCCAGTTAGATCTTAAGGAGCTAATTTCCTATAATAAGCAAAACACAAGACTTGGGGAGAAATCTCAGCAGATGTAATAAGCATAGAGATGTATGAGAGTAGAAAAGTAAAATCTGAGCATTTATTCTGATATTTTTCCTACCTGTTTACCAGCAGTAACTATACGAAGCATCAGCATTTTTTTGTGTAACGAAGAAGTGTATTCCATCTCTCTGTGTTTCTTGTTTCATAACTCTCCTTCTGTGGTGCGTATGTGCATGTGTGCGCGCGCATGCTTTCATATGCCTGTGTACTTGAAATCCCAAAGGTGCTTTCTCAAGAAGCAACTGGACTTTCTTCGTTTTTCCTTGATGATGTTTTGCTTCTCCTTCTGAAGAACTGAAGAAGCTTCTTGGATGAGAAGTGAAACATCTTCAAAGAAAAACAAAGACAGTCCAGTTGCTTCTTGAGAAAGCACCTTTGGGACAACCATGACCTGGATGACTGAGAATCTCCATAGTCTGTGTCCAGGAAAGCGTGGAGCAGGCAGATATGTTCTCCTGTGGAGACATATGACAAGGAGAGATGGTGCTTAGAATGGAATCATCATCATCATCATCAAGTTGGAAGGGACCTTGGAGGTCATCTAGTCCAACCCCCTGCTCAGGCAGGAAACCCTATATCATTTCAGACAAATGGCTGTCCAGTCTCTTCTTAAAAACTTCCAGTGTTAGAGCATCCACAGCTTCTGGAGGCAGGTTGTTCCACTGGTTAATTGTTCTAACTGTCAGGAAATTTCTCCTTAGTTCTAGGTTGCTTCTCTCCTTGATTAGTTTCCATCCGTTGCTTCTTGTCCTGCCTTCAGGTGCTTTGGAAAATAGCTTGACTCCCTCTTCTTTGGGGCAGCCCCTGAGATATTGGAAGACTGCTATCATGTCCCCCCCCCGTCCTTCTCTTCGTTAAACTAGACATACCCAATTCCTGCTCCTTATCTGTTTTAGCCTCCAGTCCCCTAATCATCTTTGTTGCTCTTCTCTGTACTCTTTCTAGAGTCTCAGCATCTTTTTTACATCGTGGTGACCGAAACTGGACTCAGTATTCCAAGTGTGGCCTTACCAAGGCCTTGTAAAGTGGTATTAATACTTCACGTGATCTTGATTCTATCCCTCTGTTAATGCAGCCTAGCACTTTGTTTCAGAGTCTCGGTTCAACTGAGTCTCCCACAGGGATGGTTGGGGACAACATTATTTTCCCAGAGGCCTTAGTCTTGCTCCATTTTGAAACTTGAGCTTTCTTTTGCCAACTCCTCCCCTCCCCCATCAGTATTCCAACCAATTTAGTTTCATTCTGTTGACTTTGGGAAACTTATCCCATTGGTGAGTAGAATCCCAACCTCTTCTATATAATTTCTTTCCAGTATCTCTTAATAGTAGCTTCACTCTGGATAAGGAGGGAGGGGGCTTAAGCATGAAGAAGCTGATGGCTCCCCTTTTGTCTTTCCCATCATAGAGATGCTTTGCAGCACTTTTTTTTTCTCAGCAACTTTTGACGAGATCAATCCAATTTTTAAAGCTGACCTTTCTTTGGTTGTCCCATGTTCAAAGTTCAAAGACTTATCCTGCTCATACAGAGATGGGAAGGCAGCCATTTTATTTTTACAAATTACTTTTTATTCTTTCCTTAATCTGGGGAGATGTGAACAAAAACCAAAAGCTGCCATTGGATGTGGGACTTTTTTTAACAACATGATACATCCTGGTCTTGAAAAAGAGCGTTCTTATTAGGAAGTAAGCACTTACAGCCAGGATAGTCAGCTTTTCATTTCTTGAGAATATTCTTGGCTTTTTACACCGTTGAGGGGACAGAAGAGATGTATTCAAACACAGACAGACTCATGATCCAAAAATGAGTTAGCCAAGCCTCCGAATATATCTTTTAATCGTCAGTTTCCACGAAACTATAAACATTGCTGAGTATCCAATCCCTCCACTTGTAACGTTCCTTCTTGCTGAGCCTTAAGCTTAAAGAAACCAACTGAAAGCCACCCTGACACATTTTTGATGGTAATTGAGAAGGAATTTCCCGGGAAGGCACAATGTGAGCTGTGCAGTGTTTTATCACAAGTCCCAGCGGTGGCTTTAAAAGCCAGATGCAAAATTCTGCATTGGTTTTATGTCAGGATGAGGACTACTCAACGGCAATACTCAGCATCAACAAGAAAATACAGGGATAGTTATGCCTTCCAACCTTCCTACTTCAAGCCACACAACTGGCTGAGCCACTGCCAGTATTCCCAAAAGTGGCACTCTGGAGAATCCACATCACAGAACAATAAAAAAGAATGACATGATGCATGTTTTAATTTCATTTCATTTTCTCTTTCTGCCTCTCCATCTCTCTCTTTCTCTGTTCTCACTCTTTTCTTTTCTTTTCTTTTCTTTTCACCTGAACATTTTGGCAGAGAATCACGCGATCAAAAAGCTCCCTGCATTTACCCGATCTTTCAATCACCACTTGCTCACCACCTGTTACTGCAGCTGTTGTGTTTCTGGTTGTGTGTTTCCACAGTTGTAGGACACAGATTCATTATAGATTGATGCTTTATCTGTGGAAGGCAAGACTATCAAATAGCTAATTGGCTGTTACAGCACAAGTTGACAGTAAGATTTCCCCACATATACACACACTTCATGGCATTTTTTTCCCCTTTGCTGAATATCATCCATAGATTTGGGGGGGAAACCCAGCAAATTGTATTGTCTTGCAGCTTGCTGCTAAGAGATTGCAAACAGAAACTTATTTTTCACACCTCATATATATATATTCAGACAGGCATTTGAAACTTAGTTCTGTTGCATCATTCTATGTAATTGGAACTGAGGGCTTCTGAATGAAAAATTATTCAGTTATTTATGAAGAAGTGGCACATGGAAAAGCAGTATGGTAGAGAAATTTACATGTAGGACTAGAATCAAAGAGACCCAGACTCAATTTCATTTCAGCTCTGGCCTATCCTCAACACAGGCTCTATCTGTGGCTATTGTGGGGGGAAATGCCTTGATCTTGTGGAATAAACGCAGAATTTAAATCTATCAACAATATATTTTGTTTCGAATGCATCTGCTATAATTGTCTGACACTTACTGAACTCCATAGCTAAAATAGACCATTCTTCCTTTTTTTCCCCCTTTTCTCTATCGTTTTCCTTCCTTCCTTCCCTCCCTCCCTCTCTCCCTCCCTTCCTTTCTTCCTTTGTGTGGATTTCAGTTCCACAAATTCTCATTAATGGCAATCTGGAGTGAATCTCTATTAGAGGAGGCTAGCTAGAGGCTTAACATGAAGAAATTAAATAAATCTCAGTTCATTTCACGATCTATACGTAATATTTCCATGGAAGCCAATCCCACCTACATCACCACCTCCACAAGCAAACCTGCAGTAACAGTCATCTCTACGGTAATCATCCTAAATAACACTGGATTCCTCTGATCTATTTTGCCTTTCACAAAACAAAAGCTGAAAGGGTAAAAATGAGACTGGGTTCACATAACAAGCTTAGCTGTAAAAATTAAGCTATTGTGCCTTATTGTTTGGCATGGTTTGTCAACTCAGCCAATGGTAGAGCACTCAATAAACAATGATTCAGCAGTTATTGGATTATATGAACCAGGCCTGAGTGCTCACTGGTTATTGTCAGGTGCAAGAAGTCAGGAGCCAAGATTGCGTTCAAAAGTACCACAAGTTTATTTCATGCTACCTTCACACAAGTATTTGAACCCTACTAATGGTCCAGGCTAATTGGCACCAGACAAGAGTCAACAAACCTCAAGGGAGGGTGTGTGGACTTAGGTCTCTTTTGGGGCATAAAGAATGCAAATTGATGGTGCATATGACCCCAACCTCAAGCTGGTTATCCCCTACAGTTATGTAATGAATATCTTGGTTGAGATCTCCTCGGTTTTAATCTAATTTTGACTCTCACCTTGAAGTATTATTTCCTATTAGAGTTAAAAAGCTTCCCACCAAATGTTACATTTCTATGGTGGCTTTTTTAGAAGCACAGAACAAAGGGGCAGTCAGCAATCACAGCTCTTCATTTAAGTAAGCTTCATTTGAGCCTCAGACTTGAGGGCAAAGTGGAAATTTGATTTGCAGTCTTAGATCTTCCATCTAAAGGCCTGCTAACTGCAAGCCAAGAACGGATGGTTTAATCACACCCAAAGAACACAACAATTAGAGTTCAAGCTAAATTGGAGACCTGCTGGGACTATTGGTGGAAGAGCTGCCTTCCATTTGCCTGCCAGGTCCTCCTTCTTTTATTAGATGCTCAGCAGACCTGAGACTACAATAACGTGACGTTAATAATAGCATTCAGTTTAGCTAGTGAATCCCTTTCATTCGTGGCATGTCAAAACAGCAGCATTTGCATGCAGAATGCAGAATGCTCTTTCTTCTCAGCTAATTTCTCAAAAAAAATAATTACTACTCATAGTAAATAATAATTATAATAATGCCCTAATAATAATAATTCCCAAATAAATGACACCATGAGACACCTAAGGTAACGAATATAAGAAATGCTGCAAAGTTAAACAAAATGTGGAATTATGAGCAAAATTTGATTTATATCATCCATGCTGAATCTACTACTGGTGGATGAGTCAGGCTGCACTTCTGTTTATGTCATTATTCTTTGAAAAAGAGACAGAAGGAAGATATTTTCTCTCAAAAATTGAGCTAGACTCAGCAATACTGGAGAATATCCATCATATTCAAAAAAAAAAAAAACAACCAGTGACCTCAAAAATATTTTTTTGGGGAGGAGGAGGAGGAGGAAGAGGAGAATTTAAAATCCAACTTCTTAAGGAAAATATAATTTTACATTAAATAGCCTTTTTCATGAAAGTACAGTATTTCAACTATTTCAACTACCTAACTATTTAAAACATTTAAATAGTTTGCTAGAGAAAGAAGCATGGGTGTGCCCATCTGCAAAATAATCATGTTTTTGTTTTGGGATAATGCTCTGTTTCACATATGATTATGTTCAAGGGACGCAAAGTTTGGGAATAAGATTAGGCATGAGTCTGGACAGAAAACATGCAAATCCAGAATTAACCAATGGAAGCTTAGCCTAAAAAAGTTTAGGCTAAGCCATAACTGGAAGCTGGGACCAATCCCCAAAGAGATTCATAACCTTGTGAACCAGTTTAGATTTCTTTGACAATCTAGGGCCTGAGAATCCTCAAAGCAGCAAGGCAGGGTTCTGTTTTCAGCACCATGGATAGCACCACACAAGCAATTTGTACCATTTAAAGTAGAGTTGAGTTGAGTCCTTTCTAGTTGACAGACAGATCATTCTTAGAGTTGTAGCCCTGTGTTTTTCCTCCTGTGCTGTTTGTATGGAAATTACAAACAGGATTTGCAAGGCAATGGCCACTTTTTGTGTTTCCAGCACTCACAAGAAGAGCCAGAAAAATATTCTGTGTGGGTAATGCTGTTATTTGCAAATGGCAGAAAAAAGAAGCAACGGAGAGATAGGATGCAGATGAAGTGTTTTCAGGAGGCAAATCTCATTACCCCTTTGCCTTGACATGGAAAATTGTGTTGCATGCATGGATGGAGGATGTCCATACAGGTCATTTTTTGCATCACCTGCTTTATATTCCCATGTAACACCCATTCCGTGCAAAAAGTACATGATGTAGCACCTGGCTAAACAGAGCATTGTTTCTCTTAGACTCTGCTCTTCAAAAAAATTTCAGCACTTGGGAGGTTCAGCCTGGCCAAGAATGAACGGCTTCTGTTCAGCTCAGCTTCCAGCAGGGCCTGAGACATTCAGAAGGAGAAGAGATGTTGAGTTTTCATTCTGCTCAGTCCCAAATTGCAAGGATAGCGATTGGATGATCATTGTTCAGTAATTGTGTATGTTAGATATAAGGCTGTGTGGCCTCATATTCAGGGAACATAATCTGTTTCAAAGCACCATCCTAATTGCTCTTTAGCTCCTCAACAACCGAGTCTAGTTTTCAGTCTTCTATCCCTTTAGCATTGCCACTCACCAAAAATCCTACTCCACAGTAATAGCTCACTTTCAATATGGTCTAGAGTATAAAGTCACAGTAGTATTCAAAAGGTTAAAGCAGAGTGAACTGTTAATTTTAATGCTTTCTCTAAGCTTCAGTTTTAATAAGCGAAAATGATGTTCTTATTTGCAGTAAAGTGGTGTTATAAAATTCTGTCTGTCAGGCTCATTTTAAAACCATGGAAATAAATGATCTGACAAAATCAGGCTATTAGACAAGTGAAGAAGAGTGATTTCCATAAAAGTAGAGGAGCTGTTCCTTAATTTCACACTTGGTAGTCTTTTGGGTCGACTAAATTTTTAAATAAGTGATAAAATTATATTAGCGCAATTGCATTTTTATAGATTTTTTTTGCCGTTGTACTCTTTTTCAATCCTTGCATTTTAACTCAAGTCTATTTTCCTGAAAGGTTACCTCTTCACTTATGTTGCCTCTCAACCATTCCTTCTCAGGCCTGCAAAGTTATGAGCTCTCCCATCCTCTTTGTCAATAACTCCAAGACTTTCTAAGATCTTCCATTGGAAAAAAAGTCCCCTACAGCAATCATGTTGAAGAAGGTAAATAGACCAAGGTGAATTGTCACACACCGCATAATAGCTCAGACACATTTTGAAAATTGTCATTTTTTGCCCTCTAGAGATGAGCAAATCCATCAATTTTGGCTTCTCCCTTTCCAATGTTATATTCATTTCAGCTCATTCCTATCCAAGATTGGGATTAAGAGAATTCCTTTTGGTCTACATCCTTCTCTCTCTCCCTCTCCCTTCCCCTTCCCCTCCCTCCCTCTGCCCCTCTCCCCCCTCTTTCTCCTCCTTTGACCAATGTACAGATTTTTACATGTACTTTTTCTTTCCATGATGGTTGAAATATAATATTGGTGATTGTTCACTGTGAATATTAATTGGGGAGCGATGTAGAATGAGCACTGTTTTATATGTTTTTGCTAGTAGAGATATACCTGTCCCTATTCTAAAAGCAAGATTCTATCCTTTCAATGGGAAAAAAAATTTCAAGGTTTATAAGCATCTTGCTCTAGGTGTGGTTGTTCAACCATTGATGATATCTGCCTAAAGCTCATAGCTAAGAAAGTGAGGACAAATAAAGGGAAATATTTCTTCACCCAGAGGGTCGTTGATTTATGGAATTCACTTCCAGAAGGGGTCATGACAGCTGTCAGCCTTGACAGCTTCAAGGCAGGGCTAGATAGATTCATGGATGCCAAGTGTATCGGTGGTTATTAAAACGGATGTCCACGTGCCGCCTCTATGTTGGTTGAGGCAGGCAGGATTTCCTTGAGTCCCATTTGTTGGGGGTCAAGGGAAAGGGAGGGTTTTGCCTTCTCTTTCTGCTCAAGATCCCCATGTACAATTGGTGGGCCACTGTGTGACACAGAATGCCGGACTCGATGGGCTTTGGCCTGATTCAGCATGGCTCTTCTTATGTTCTTATGTTCTTATGCCCTGCTTTCTCCACCCATCCTTCAAAAATAAGGGCCCATGTGTTAGTTGAGTGGGTAAATGGGAAGCACGGTCATGCCAACTGGGATGGTAGAACTGGTAAGGGCTTGTGCCTTGTGTTATGGGACTCATTGCTGGAATTCCTGCTGATCTATGGATATTTACCGTGTGGTGGTTGGATCCATTACATAGCCCTGTTTAAACGTTCTCACAGAGTTATTGTGAAGATGAAATTAGTTAATTCTATAAGACAATGGCTGGCTATGAAACTAAGGGGGGAAAAAAGGTAACTCTGGCATTGCCAGACTTATATCTAAACAACCCTTTCTAAGAATGCCTATTGCTATCCAAGAGGTATTTAGAGGTAGTCCTTGATTTGCAAGCCCAATTGAGCCCATTGTTAAGTGAGTTTTGCTCCATCTTGCAACCTTTTTGTTAAGCAAATCAGTGCAGTCATTAAGTCAATCTGGCTTCCGCTAGTAACTATGCTTGTCAAAAGTTGAGAAGGTTACACATGGTGAACACGTGGACCCCCAGGACAGTGCAATTGTCATAAATATATGCCAGTTGCTAAGTGCCCAAATTTTATTCACATAACCATGGAGACGCTGTAACGGTCGTCAGTGTGAAACCAGTCATAAGTCTCTTTTTTTTAAAACTTTGAACAGACACTAAATAAATGGTTGTAATTTGAGGACTGCATGTATTGCAGGAAAAAAAGCTTCATCAAATCAGAATTTCCTTGTACCTTCAATAATAGATCATACCCACATCACTTGCGAGAGGTGAAAACAAAACAGTGGGCGCATAAATTGTAACCCTACCATTTTAAATATATATAATAACACAAAGCTGTGGGCAGCCTGGATAAAAATAGTTGCCATGCATTAAAACTGACCTTCTGCCTAAAGTGAAACTTTGAACCGGATGGTGCTCTATGTGTCAATTGTTCCTTAGCAAAAGAGATTTAATCCGCTGATACACAGGTTTTGACATGCTTTTTGAACATGTGCCTAATATAATTGGTCACGTCATCATGCATCAGATTAACAGCATATACAAAAATGCCCCACAACCATTGTCTTATAGATTCATCACATATCATCAAGGAACTTCTGGGACAGTTATCTGGCAACATCCAATTGTAATTCATATTCCACTAGAGTGCTGAATCTAAGGAATCACTGTCATCTTAGTAGAAGGCAATAGATTAATGACTTCTTGCTAGCTTGCAAAACCTACAAGTATTGTACGTCCCAATGAAGGATGGCAATCCAATTTATTTCAACCGAGCATGCTCAAAACAGAAGGATGGGCAGAAATTGTGTTCAGTGCAATTTCACCTTTTAGGGATGCATACAGATAGTAAAATTTCAAAGATCATGGTATAATGTAAAAAGACAAACACAGGAGAACAACACTCACCCAACCTACAAACCCATATTTGTAAATGACATTGGATGCACATATGCCAATAAATCAAATTATTTGTTCAGCCAACAATTTATCTAATCTTCCAGTAACCTGCCAGTCTTTATTTAAACTCTCCCTAGGGTATTGTATTTGTTCATTTGCTTTTGTATTTGTGTTTTTAAGATGTTTTAACTCCATATACTACTTTGAGTGTTTTGTTTTTTTAAAAAAAATGGTAGCCTTTTAAACCCAATAAATTGATATTATTAAACGATGCTTCTATGTCACATTATTAAATTGGGGCAGAGGAAAAATCAAAGTTGCCCAAACAATCTTTGAATGTTAACGTGTTGTGTTATCTTGTGTTACCACCCCCACTGTTGTGTAGTTCAGAATCTCATCTTCTTGATACAAAACTTTCAAATAGCAAGGCAGCCATCCTGGGAAAAGCAGAGCAAGAGAAATAAAGCTACTTCTAGATATCAACCGATCTGCCTTAGAACAATTTCAGAGTTTTAATTCTGGATTATCCACCTATATTAGTCTAGGTTTAGCCATACATTTTGGTTTAGGTTTAGCCATACATATTAATCTAGATTTAGCCATACATATGGTCAGGAACCCTGATGGCACAATGGTTAGAATGCAGTATTGCAGGCTAACTCTGCCCACAGCTTGGAATTTGATCCTGAATGGCTCAAGGTTGACTCAATCTTCCATCCTTCCAAGGTCAGTAAAATAAGATTGTTGGGGGCAAGATGCTGACACTGTAAATTGTCCAGAGAGTACTGTAAAGCACTATGGAGCAGGATATAAGTCTAAGTGCTACAGTTATCTTAGACTATGATTAGACAAACATATTAGTTAGGTTTAACCATAGGGGTTAGATATTGCAAACCACCAAACCATCACTTTTGCTTCTAAAGTTCCAGATGATTTGGAATAGTTGAGGTGGAAACAGTAAGCCCAATATTATAGGAGCTGCAGAAGTTGGGAATATGACAACCACAACTTCCAGCAATCCAGGCAAGAGAACGAGGACCCATGTGATTTTCCTCCTCTAATTTATTATAGTATTATTTTTGCATCGTTTTGTTGCTTTGTTGTTTTTAATCAGGGATTTTAATCCTGGAACTGAATTACCAATCATATGGTTTATATAGTTTGAATGGAGGTGGCATTGGATTTTAGAGAACGTATGAATAGGGGCTGTCTTGCAAATAAAAATACAATATGGCTGGATCCTGCAGCATCTGCAAGATTGCTGGTTCTCAAACCTGCTATAAGTGCTACTGTGGATGCCGGGATCTTCATATTAATTTGGTCTAATATCAAGAGGAAGATGGTCAGACAACCACTGGCGATTCTTCTGTTGCTTCAGTCACAGATTTTAGAAGTTTTCAAAACAGCCAAACTTGGATCGAATGGACAAGAAGATGTGGGGGCTGTTACCTATTCAACTTTGTATCATGCTCTTATGACAGATCGGAAATACCATCTCAACTATCTCTTTGGACACTTTCCCTATTTGTGATTTGCAATGATAAATGCTGATAATGCAGGTTACACGTTTAGTTTGCTCTCTGCTGTAGAGTTCGCGTTGGTGTAAATCTTTCATCCCTTTCCCTCAAAAGGATTTATCTTAACTGTTGTTAAATCAACCTAAGTCCTTGTGGAATTCCTCTGCTCCATTCTAAAGCAGAGGGAAGAGACACTGTTAATAGTGGTTGTCATCATGAGACAGCCTATTTCTGGCACTGGATATGACAAGCTTGGTAACTTACAATTGTCCCTTGTACGCAAACTTATCATTTAATTATGTTCAGAGAGCAGATTCCCCAGTATCACTTTGTAAGTTCATTAGCCACACAAAACAGCTTCCCAGCTAATCAAAGTATAGTTGAAACAGGTTTTAGCTGTGCTACATATCATCATCTTGCAGTATTCTCAAAAAAAAACAACACCATGCTTTATTTTTCCTTTCCTAAATTGGATAAAAAGTTAAATATTTAATGTAAGCATGGTAATATGCCAAGCTGATCAGGCATTTGAATACAGAGAGTTTAGTGCTTGACATAATATATAAAAAGGACATGCTGGATTCTCAAGAATTACATTTAACCATTTCAGGGGTGGTTAACGTTTCCTTCTCTGCTCATGGATTGAGTGCTTTAATACAGGAAGTCCTTGACCTACGGTCACACCTGAGCCCAAAATTTATGTCGTTACGGGAAACATTTGTTAAGTGAGTTTTGCCCCATTTTACGACTTCGCCAGACTGCAGTCACTGCAATTGATAAGTTAGTAACCTGTTGGTTAAGTGAACCTGGCTTCCCGATTGATTTTGCTTGTCAGAAAGGGGATCCTGTGACCTTGGGTTTATTATTATTATTATTATTATTGTTATTATTATTATTATTATTAATTAAATTTCTATGCCGCCCTATTCTGGGAACTCAGGGCGGCTCACAGCATAAATAGAAATCCAATATAAAAAACTACATAATACATATATAAAAAGTACATATATAAAAAAGAGAACCCCTAAATTAAGAAACCATTCATTCAGCAAACGTACACACAAACATACACTGGCTAGGGGCAAGATGTTAACTGCCCCAGGCCTGTTGGCAGAGATGTGTCTTAAGGACTTTACGAAAGACAGAGAGGGTGGGGACGATACGGATCTCCGGGGGGAGTTGATTCCAGAGGGCCGGGGCCACAACAGAGAAGGCCCTTCCCCTAGACCCCGCCAGGCGACACTGTCTGGCTGACGGGACCTGGAGAAGGCTGACTCTGTGGGCCCTGACCGGTTGCTGGGTTTCGTGAGACAGCAGGCGGTCCCGTAAGTATAAACGGTTATAAACAGGAACCAGCTGCCAAGCATCCAAATTTTGATCACATGACCATGGGGGGATGCTGCCAAGGTCATAACTGTGAAAAAGGTCCATGTCACATTTTTCAGAGCCGTTGTAACTTTGAACGGTCACTAAATGAACTGTTGTTGACAAACAAAATATCCTTTTGTACCAATCCAGACCATTAATACATCTTTCAGGGAATTGGTGGTCTCTAATTGTTGTTATTCCATAATCCTTGCCCATCGTCCATGGGAATTTAAAATAAAATGGTCTAACATTGACCGATTCTGCAGTTGGGTTTGAAGAACTGCATGTCAAGAGAGAAGCTCCTTCCTCACAACAACTGGATTAAAGCTATCGTTTAGCATTTTTATCTCTTTGGAGTGGCAGATTTTTTTTTTAACAAAAAGAAAATATGGGGGCTTTCTTAGCAGCTCTCTTGAATGTCTGCTAGCTGTCATGTAAGTATCATCTTAGGTTTTTGCAGGAATCACATCTGCTTATCTGTCTTCTACTGACTCAAGAGACGGTGTCCCCTTCATCTCAGAGTCTAAGTCAGTGCTGGAGATTGACAGATGTGTCATTCCCAGACTTACCTCTTGACAACCTGATCTGCTCAAGACTCACTCTTGGGCAGTCTGGAGAGAATGAATTGACTTTTTACATGGGTGCGCTGCATTTGAAATTGACTTTTGATCCGCTGCCAAAATGTGGTGACATTTCATCTGCCTCCTCTGCAACTCCCTTTATAAAATAGATTAGAAATCTGACCTCATCAATTAGTTGTTTTTCCTTCAAGCCATTCTCCATTGAGAGGAACCCAAGCATCAGTACAGGTTTTAGAGCAAGAGAAAAGGAAACTGAGCTCTGTTGATGGCCATGCTGGCTAGTGCTGCTGATAGGTGTAATTCGGGAACATCTGGATGGCCACAAATGTTCCTCACCTAAGAATCTCCCATCAATATTTGAAAGATGATAATGAAGAAGCTATGAAAAGCAGTGATGAACTTCACATCCTAGTGAATTCAGTACTAGTTCAGGATACTTAATTCTGAAACAGTCCATCCAAATGGCCTCTATTTCATACAGCCAAACATATATCATAGACTAGTTGACATGATCAAGAGAATTGGAGGAATGAGGATGGATGTCCATATCTCTCTGTCTGGGGCTATAGCAGTCAAGCCCTTTCTAAAATCAGCGCCAACTCCAGAAGGATTAATACAGGAGAAGAAGTGGAGGCGTACTTCAAGTTTATCTAATGAAGCTTTGTTCCGATGGTAAATAGGTTGGGTTTAAGGTAGCACTTTCTGAGTATATATTTTTCTTAAAGATCAGATGCTAAACCTTTATTATTTAACATTTCATTATGAAAAAAAGGAAGGGGAATCACATGTGTTTTCAAATTGTTTTATGTTCAGAACCTCTTATAACATAAGGAGACTTTTTATGATTTTCCTCCAACGTACATCATTCATAATAGGAATGAATTGTAGGCTTTCAAGTGTCCTTCTTAATATAAATCTATAATTTGGTCCTTTGGTAGGTGAGTTTTCCTCGTGCAATTTTTAAAAATTCATATTTTGCTGGCACAAACTATCTTATGTTTTAACTATTCCTGTCTGCAGAAAGCCTTTCTCCCCCCCCTTCCAGATATATATTTGTGGGCATTTTTGACTGAGAAAAAATCTGATGCTCTCTACCTTAATGTCCAGTACATAAGAACATAAGAACATAAGAAGAGCCATGCTGAATCAGGCCAAAGCCCATCGAGTCCAGCATTCTGTGTCACACAGTGGCCCACCAAATGTACATGGGGATCTTGAGCAGAAAGAGAAGGCAAAACCCTCCCTTTCCCTTGACCCCCAAACAAATGGTACTCAAGGGAATCCTGCCTGCCTCAACCAACATAGAGGCGGCACATGGACATCTGTTTTAATAACCACCAATACACTTTGCATCCATGAATCTATCTAGCCCTGCCTTGAAGCTGTCAAGGCTGACAGCTGTCACGACCCCTTCAGGAAGTGAATTCCATAAATCAACGACCCTCTGGGTGAAGAAATATTTCCCTTTATTTGTCCTTACTTTCTTAGCTATGAGCTTTAGGGAGTGCCCCCTTGTCCTGGTATTGTGTGATAGAGAAAAGAATTTTTCTCTATCCACATTTTCTATCCCATGCATGATTTTATACACTTCGATCAAGTCACCCCTTAAACGCCGTCTTTCAAGGCTGAAGAGACCAAGGCGTTGCAATCTGGTTTCATAAGGGAGGCGCTCCATTTCCTTGATCATTCTTGTTGCCCTTTTTTGCACCTTTTCCAGTTCCATTATATCCTTCTTGAGGTGCCGTGACCCGAACTGTACACAGTACTCCAAGTGTGGTCTCACCATCGATTTGTACAGAGGCAATACAACACTTGCTGACTTATTTTCGATTCCCTTCCTAATCATGCCAAGCATGGAATTTGCTTTTTTTTACTGCTGCTGCACATTGGGTTGACATCTTCATCGAGCTGTCCACCAAAACCCCAAGATCCCTTTCTTGGGTTGTCTCAGAAAGTTTGGTCCCCATCAGTTGGTAAGTATAATTGGGGTTCTTTGCCCCGATGTGCATAACTTTGCAGTAGGAACAGAATGCTAAACAACCACTGGAGGGGAAGAAAGGAAGTGGAGTTGCCCACTTTGTAGAGTAACAGGAAAGTAAGTGGTGTTTCTTTCTCAGACTGTGGAGTCAAATAGCTGTCATAAATTCCAAAAACTTACTACCATCCCAGGTTTGTTGCTAATTACATAATTACAGAAAGAGTAAGTGCAAATGCATCTGAAGTTAGACAATTTGTTTCAAAAGAGTCCAGCACTGTCACAAGGAATAAAGACAAAGGCAAGAATCAGGAGTGATGTTGCGTGCTTTCTTTGGGTGGTAAAGCACAGAGAGTTTGTAAATGTCAGTACGTTTATATATTTGTCACGGGGCTTGTTACTGAATGTAACATTTCCAGGCTCAGTAAAAGTTAGAAAGCTGTGAAAAGTTAGAAAGTTCTCTCTCTCTCTCTCTCCCTCTCTCTCTCTCTCCCTCTCTCTCTTTCTCTTTCTCTCTCTCTCTTTCTCTTTCTCACTCTTTCTCTCTCTCTCCCTCCCTCTCTCTCTCTCTCTTTCGCTTTATCACTCTCTCTCTCTCTCTCACACACACACACACACACACACACTTTCTGCCACTCCTGCCTCCTTTCCCAAGTTATTAAAATAAATGGAAGGAATGCAACTTTCTGCCAGGTCCGTAGTGAGATGGGAAGGTTAATAAGGACAGACTGCTGTATTTGCACTACAGTTAGTGATGTTCCTCTTTCTACTTAGGGCTGAATCTAGGTTCATATGTACAATTGGTCTGAAGACATTTGCTTGCCTAAGTCTTTATGTGAGGAAAACCTTCCTGCATCAAGATCAAAGTCTAGTTTGGAGACTGAGGTCTAGTTTGGGGAGAAAAATCGTGGCTACCCTATTGAAGATCATCAGTACCATCAAAATCTATCACACTGCAGACTGCGGAAATAAGTATACTCTAGCCCCACGCCATCAGTTGGGTTGGGACTACAGCTCCCATCACTTGCCCAGTGATGCATGAATTAGAGATGATGGGAACAGTGGTCGTAGCCTTTAGAAGAAGGACCACTGTGGCAGTGCTGTGATTGATGAATTCTAACTCATGCAAGGAACACAAGGAGAGTGTTTGTTGATGTTTTGTGCTGAGGTTACCTCTCTATGATCATTTTATTGATATACAGCAGAGAAGGATCAAGCATGACATGATAGTAGTATTCTAATATTTGAGGGGCTGTCACAGAGAGGAGGGGAAACCACCTATTTTCCAAAGCACCCAAAGGCCAGACAAGGAACAATGGGTGGAAACCGATCAAGGAGAGATTCAACCTAGAAATAAGGAGAAATTTTCTGACAGGGAGAACAATCAACCAATAGAACAGCTTGCCCTCATAAATTGTGGGTGCTTCATCACTGCAGGCTTTCAAAAAGAGACTGGACAGCCACTTGTCAGAAATAATATGGGGTCTCCTGCTTGGAAAGGGGGTTGGGCTAGATGACCTCCAAGGCCCCTTTCAACTCTGTTATTCTGCTATCATTTTAAAAGAGTCACCTGCAAATAATCCCACTGCAATGTTGGGGGAGTGAAATGGAAGATGTTATAAATGTCACATAAAACCCCCAAGATGTTTTGCCTGGTACCAATTGTACGAAGTTGTAGTGCAACCTTAAAATCACTTTCCTTGTTATTTTTGTTGGTTGGTTGGTTTTTAAATACATTTTTTAAAAATGCATTGTACTGATGACGTTTAGTTACAACTGTTTTTTCAACAGCACGATTATTTAGCTTCACTGCTGTTTGAATCTGGTTTTAGCTGCTCTCTGCAGTTTTATTGTTTCAGGGTAGTTTATGATGTTTTATATTTTATGATGTTTTAATCTGGGAAGCCTCCTTGTGGATTTTTGTGCAATATTGAAAGGTGGGACATCAATCTTCCAAATGCTAAATGAGAGAAGCTCATACTTTTCCACCCTTCTATTCCAGTCCACTGTTCCAGACCCTCCCATTTGATCCACTACTGTGCTGGCAAATATTTGCCTCCCCCTATCCACTCACCCCTCAAATTCTGATCAAGTGCTTTGTAAATTTTGTTATTCTGTGATGATAATAAATCATTACAGCCTTAAACACTTCTCCAGCGCAGAGACTCAGTCATGAATTATCTTGTCATCCTGACCAAAACATTCTCCAAAAAAGCTTGACAAGTGCTAAAATCCAGAACATGAAACCATGTGTTGTTGTGAAAGCATGATTCAGAAATGTCAATTAATTAGATTAAGAGGCTACTTTTAGCTTTCCTTGTGGTGCCAAATAACCCTTAAAATATGCACTGCTGTGAAAGTCTACCTCACTAGCTCAAGTCGGTCTCTTGGCAAAATACAGACAATGGATCTGACGAAGAGAAGGAATTATTACATCTGCCAGTCAGCCTGAGAGGAAAAACTTCCTATTTGCAGTGTACAAAAATCACAGCCGTGTATGGACTCAGGGAGATTCTCCCCCTGCAGAAATTGGATTCAGATTGGCAGATGAAAGCCAAATCACAACTACACATCTGTAGATCTAAAATAAGTCTTATTATCTGAACACATGCTAGGAAGAAGTAGGTATCAGTAGGGGAAAACGTAGCACAATGAAGTATATTTTAATCTCCTCATCGTGTGGTCCTAAAATCTTTTATCTTTAAATAATTCAGCCTCACTTTTGTTTCTCCTATCAACAATTTCTGTACAATTTGCTTTTGAAAGCGACCACTGGCTTTAATAACCAAGTTATTTGCGTGAAATAATATTCCACCCAATATTCTCCCCAAACCTTTACAAATCACTGCAGCTCATGTTCACAACATGTCGTTCCAATTAGGGGGAAATAAATGCAACTTTCAAATTAATGCAAATCGAATGGGTAGATTAAATCTAGGAGCACTGGACAGACAAAGAAAGTTGGGTGGTGACAGAATACTGTAATATTAGAGAATATTAATAAAAGAGGAAGATGTGAATTTTATATTTTATAGGCTGCGTGGGTTTATGTGTATACAAATACTGGCAAATGGATGCTTTGAAATTAATCTATAAATTCTGCCACTACAGTGTCCAACCTTCAAACCTTTTGTGATGTACAACATTTTAAAATTTGATGCAGTGTTTACTAGCAATCAACAATTGCTTTCAACCAATATTTTTTATTTGAATTTGGGTTGGGCTTCTGACATCAAAAGATGGAGCTTTTGAAAAAAACCAGGCCATTTGTTCAGGCAAATTTGCAGATATCTATACTGTAATGTTAATTTTGCAGAATTAACAGACACAATCTGTAAGAAAAAGAAGGAACATTGAGGCAAAATGCACATGCTAGGGAAAAGATATACAAAATATAAGTATTTCCTTATGGGAAATACGTTTGGAGGAATGTATTCCTTGCTTAGGAAAGTGTAAACCAAATTACATACACTAGAACTATGTAATACAAAGGCTTATTAATGTGGTTTTTTTTCCTGAAAAATTCCTAAACTGCTGGGCTGATCAGAACTTGTAGCTGGAAAGATAAGAATTTCAGCAAAAATGAAAATAATAAATCACCCATCCCTTGCAAAATTCAAGGGGAAAGCAGAGAAATGACTTTCCCTGTCTTCATTTACTGAAGATTTCAAAAATCCATCACATCAGTGTTATGTTTAAGTTTCCCCACAATGCCCGATGCTGAAGGGTAATTTCCAGGGAAAAATTGTCTCTCCTAGTGGGGAACCATCATTTTTATAGTCAATACCATTTCCTCCCCCCCCAAATGCCCTGCAGAACAGGACAGTGTAGTCATGCTAAATTGATAGCAATCCATCTAAGAAAGCTTCAATAGCTAAATGAGTCCCCCCCCCAGCCTCAGAATTAGCCCACGTCCCTGAAAACAACTCATAATAACTTCCCCAGATCTTTATCTTATGGACAGGACCTTGACAAAAACCATTTTACATTTATTTCCCGGTGGTTGATTTAAATCATAGAACTCAGTAAGACAAACACAAAGTTCTAGATCAGCGGTTCTCAACCTGTGGGTCGCGACCCCATTTGGGGTCGAATGACCATTTCATGGGGGTCGCCAAACAATGCAGTCCGCCATTTTTTCCCCTTTTCCTTAGCTGTGCTACTCCCTCTTATTCTATTGGCTTTTGAAAGCCAATAGAATAGACTCTCTTGAATAGAGTCTAATTCTATTGGCTTTCAAAAGCCAATAGGAATTGTCCAGGCTGTCTCTGCCCTGCTGAGCCCGCCAAAATTCCCAGTCTGCAAACGGGGCTGCAAGTTGTCTGCAGCAAAGGTGAGCTGTCTGGAAGTTTCCACCCCTCCCTGCTGAGCAACTACTAAAAATGTAAGTAAAAGAGGGCCAGGGGTGGGAGGTGGGAGGCCGGCGGGTGCAGGGAGGGTTGCTGGCGCGTGTGGGGCCCGGCAGGTGCCTTACCTCCCTTGGGCTGGGCCAGCTGGTGGCCCAGCCGGTGGTCGCCCTGCGCCGTCGCTGCCCCTTGCCAGCTACGCCTTGGCCGGCGCAGGGGGCGGCACCACGCATGCGCGGCGCTCCCGGGCAGGGAAATACAGGTAGTCTTCGACTTATGACCGGTTGGGGGTTGCGGCATTAAAAAGGTTGAGAACCACTGTTCTAGATAGTTATCTGGAAAGTCACCAATCTACTTGATATTGGTAGGTTCCTGGGTTCTTTGGACTGTCCTCTGCATTCTAATTTATTTAGAACAAGTTAAAAAGTAGAGACAGAAAAATCTACTCCTTCGTTAATGCCTTTCCTCTCAGGATCCATCAGGATTCTCCAATCACTGGCAGAATTTTTAGCCCATGCGAAAAAACGTTATCTACTTTGAAATGTCTATGGGGATTCTCAGTCACCCAGGTCATGGTTTTTCAAAAGGCAACTGGACTTTGTTTTTTTCCTTGAAGGCATTTCACTTCTTCTCTAAGAAGCTTCTTTAGTTCAGTTCTTCAGAACTGAAGAAGCTTCTTGGATGAGAAGCGAAACGTCTTCAGGGGAAAAAAAAACAAAGGAAGTCCCATTGCTTTTGGGACTACTTTGAAATACTTGATTCTATATATTCTAAACTGTTCTGCACATATGTACAAATAATTGATGCTTTGAGTCTTTGGATACCAGATGGAACTATTCAGCCTTCCACTGACAAAGGTTGACTGTGTCAGATTTACATATCTGGAACATATAATCCATTGAGTCTGGAATCTGATTGATTCCAGAATGTCTATCCCAGGATCTATAAGGTCAACTAAACAACCCGTTCTTCTTCTCTTGGATTCCTAGGGTCTGCTGTTCATCAACTTCTCAGTATTTCCACAGTGGATAACAAATGATTTCAAACTGTAATACAAATAGCAGAGAACTTGTAAACATAAACGCAATAGTTCCCAAAACTGAAAATGCTGGGGAAAGTGATAATAGCTAAGTTGGCATCAAATAAGCCTTTTTAGATGGGCATTTAATTGATACATTGCTACCACTGGAGAGGCCCTCTCCCTGTTTGATATCCAGCTTACAACTGATGGTAAAAGCTGAGTCTTGCAGAAATAAGAAAGAAAACAGTCTAGCAAATGTCTGAATCCTACTTCATGCAGAGCTATGGAAGTTGGAAATAAATAGGGGGGGACACCTGATATGTATTTGCTACATCTAGGCTTGTAGATGCTGGATAACACAGATCAACACTGTTGGACCCTCAAAGAATTGTATGCAAAAAAAAAAAATAGGTTCTAACTACACACTATAATTTTGCTCCTAGAATCAAAGAGATGATTAATAGATCTGCCAAAATCAGAGCAATCAATGAGAGTCACTGAATGATTACTGCATTATTTCAGTGGTAACTCTCAAAAGGTAGCCATATGGTAGCTCTCCTCCTTTTTATTGAAACAGGCATTTAAAAAAAAACGTTGAAGCATAAATATGGACTCATTCAGAAACTCTGTAATCCAGTGGCCTGCCATTGCTTTTAAAGGAAGAAAGATGAAACGTAGACGTGGGGGGGGGGAATGCTGATTTTTTTTCCTGTTTATGTATTTTTGTAAAAAAAAACAGGTTGATCGATTTGAGATTTGAAAAAGATCTCAAGTAGAAACAGGAATTGCTGGAAAACATTGCCCGAGATGGCATATAATCCACTATAAGAATCAGACAGACAGCTCCAATTCAAATTTGCTATCTGCCTATTGGATCACATTCATGGGCTTGGCAAACTATTTAATTTTAGCCAATCTTTATAATTGGGAACAATCATACTGACTTCCTTTACTGGGTTGCTGGACAAGCGTCAAGGAGAAAGTAATTTGATAACTGGCATGTTTTGTCTGTAGAGCAGGTCATCCACAGCTATCCGGAATCCCTTCCTCATTTGTGTTTGAATTTCAACAATAAAGTTTCTAAAGAAACATTCAAAAATGCACGAGGAGTTGTGTTAAAAGAAGAGAATAGTGGAAAGAGTAGGCAGGACAATCAACACCAAGAAAAACTCTCTGGGAAAGCTAGGGCCCAGATCATTCATTTTCAAGTGTTTCATCTCTTTTCTTCAATACGTTCCTTGTAATGGGAAATAATTGTCTAAAAATTAGCTTGAACTGGTCATCTGCCCTTCTGATGATCTCTGAACTAGGTTTCAATTAGGTTGTGTAATGGGGATAATGTCAAAGGCCTGGAAGAAAACAAATATAAACAGTCAAAAGGCTGTAGCCATGTCAGCTGAGAGTTTATTTCATAAGTGCAACTTAACCCGTGTATAGAGTAATCTGGGATGAAATGTCTCAAAATATTTTCTAAAACTCCCACCACAATGAACCGTACAATAAATGAAGTTGACGCATTCATAAGACAAATTTCAAGATTCCGTCCTTGCCCTGGACTGGTGTTAGAAATACCTTATGAAAATCTGTAATTCTTGCTTCCTTGATCTTGTATATGTGCATGGAGTTGGGATTCCTTGGATTGTAGGATGACCTACAAACCTACCATCCAAGACCTAGCACTGGAATTAGGCCAGCAGCTTTTTCCTTCCTTAGGTAGAAATACTGAACTCAAATACCTAATCAGTTTCTAGGAATATTAGTGGAGTACCTATTTCCTGTGACAAAAGAGACAAAGTATTATTTTTCAGTTCCTTCTCAATGGGCCTTCTCTACAGTGGCACCTGGCCTGGGTCTGGGATACCTTCCTCTTCAAAATCCATGAAGGATCTCCTATGTACATATTGTATACCTCTCGGCCCGGGTGTGATCAGTGGTTTCTTCCTTTTTTTTCTTATTCTTTTCTCTTTTCTTTGAATAAATCAGTTTGCACTCATGTCAGAAGCTCTGAGGCACTTCTGGGTTTAAAGGATTAGCTGGTGACACCACTATTGCCTGGAGGAGATCCAGTTGAGGACTCCTTTCATGTCCCCAGCTGGAACTGGAGCAAAGGACAAGAGCTCAACCTCACTCCACAGCAGCACTCAGGTCTCAAGCATCATCTTGCTAACTTCCATCCCAGCCTCCTAGCCACACCAAGTCCCCATGCTCCTCAATAAGTTATAATGCTTCAGTTGATTGTTTCTATTGTTGTGTTTCCATTATGTTCATGTTAAGCTCCTTTAAGAGAACAGATAACTTGGGAAGCAAGCCTAACTCTGCTTAACCTCCCCTTCCTCTTACACCCTGGTGAATCAGGGTGTTTTCCTAGAGCTTACAGTAGCTTTACTTACATAATTATTCATGCCTATTTCCCTTAAGGGCACCTCTCTGATTCTCTACAGTACACAAAGGCAGTAGATAAAGGGGATAAAAGAAAGGTTGTATGACTATAGTACCTAATACCTTCTCTTATCTATTTACTAGGTAATTTCTTATCTCTGTCTATTGATGGGGTTCACTTGGACTAAGTGCCATTGTTAAAACTGAGCTTAACCTCCAAGAAAAGATTTGGACTCTAGAAAGAGTACAGAGAAGAGCAACAAAGATGATTAGGGGACTGGAGGCTAAAACATATGAGGAACGGTTGCTGGAATTGGGTATGTCCAGTTTAACAAAGAGAAGGACGAGGGGGGACATGATAGCAGTCTTCCAAGATCTCAGGGGCTGCCCCAAAGGAGAGGGAGTCAAGCTATTCTCCAAAGCGCCTGAAGGCAGGACAAGAAGCAACAGATGGAAACTCATCAAGGAGAGAAGCAACCTAGAACTAAGGAGAAACTTCCTGACAGTTGGAACAATTAACCAGTGGAACAACCTGCCTCCAGAAGCGGTGAAAGCAGTGAAAGCGGTGAATTTTGTTGAAGCGTCCTTCTAAATTCTAGAAACATGTCAAGGGCTTTGGAAAGATTCATTGTATTCAACTTAAGGGGAGCAGAAGAGCACCCCCAAAGTCTATAACACAGAGAAAGTGCACCCGTATAGTTGAAACTGAGGCACATTTGGCCTCAGAGGACGCTCAAGTTAAATCATTTCTGAATAGTTCTGTTTTTTTCAAAGAGGGATTTTTTTCACCTTGTAATATTCATCTGTTCAGCTTTGTGTCCAGACAGTCTGTGTTAATTTATAGATTGGCATTTGCGATAGGAACCCTTTGCAATTCAAAACTAAGCTCAGAGAATTCCAACAATTCAATCTAGGAAGAATCTTTCAAAAGTTCTGGAAAGGAAGGGGGGGACCCAAAGCCTGAAATTCAACAATAAAAAAGAAAGAGAAGACAGCCACCATCACCCTCCATTTAAAGATCCTAGTCAAAACAGCTCTTCAAGCCCATTTGATTGGGTTGGAGAGCATCACACTGTCACCAACTCACTTTTCATTAGGCTGTTGCTCTCTGTTAACGTAGCCATGCAGAAGAACTCAAAACACATGCACAAATTAAATCGACATCCAAACTCCACCAATATACAAACCAATTTAAATGATATTCATTAGACCGATGACAAGTCCTGATGAGGCTTTCAGGAGCTGAATCCTTCAGCTTTCACTGACTGGGTTTCAGGGGCATTGAGGCGTAACTACAGTGACTGTACCTCGTCTTTCTTTTTAAAAAAAAAAAAAATGTAAAAGACAAGAGAGGAAGAGAAAAAAAACTACCCAAGAACAAAATTGCTTCCTGACACACCTACTTCCTTCTCTCGTCATCTTTTGCAAAGATTTGAAATTTTTGGGAATTGCATCTTCCTTGCTTCTGGCTGAAATAAAGGGGAATATATATTTCAGTTGCCCACAAATCCTCTTCTTCTCTTCTCCTCCTTTTTCCTCCCCCTTGCTCTAACCAATGTTCCAATTAAAAAAGAATTTCATTTTCCAGTTATTTCATTTCATTGGGTTGGAAAGATCAGTAACTCACGTTTATGGCAGATGTAAAGGCATTGCCCTATTTATCAGCTGTGTTCAAAAGAGACTGGATGAGGTTGGTATCAATCTGAATAAGCACCCCCTATGAACAAGTCAAACTGAAATCATTTCTCTTTAACAACAGCGCTGAAATAAATATTAATATTGGCAATGGTTATCCAACTAGGTAAATGCCAAAACTGGATTCAGACTCATACAGTCCTATAGGTTGATTCTTTGGAAGTGGATGATTTGGAATTCAAAGTTGACTTTGGTTTGTACCATATGGCCAGAATATTTGGGGGAAAAGAATATTTCTCATACAAAGGAAGAACAACACCCACCCCTCCAAAGAAAAAGTCACAGAAGCAACAACCCTCTCTTCTTATAGTTCCTGTTTCAGTCCTTTCACAATCAGAAAAGTTCTCCGCAATAGTAAAGCAGGGAAGAAAAGCAAAGGACAAGAAGTGACTCACATTATTATTATTATTATTATTATTATTATTATTATTAATTTTATTTCTATGCCGCCCTATTCCAGGAACCCAGGGCGGCTCACAGCATAAATAGAAATCTAGCATAAAATACATATATAAAAACAACCCCTGAGTTAAAAAAAAAACAATCATCCAACAAACATACACACAAACATACACTGGCTAGGGGCAAGATGTTAACTGCCCCAGGCCTGTTGGCAGAGATGTGTCTTAAGGAGTTTACGAAAGGCGGAGAGGGTGGGGGCGATACGGATCTCCGGGGGGGGAGTTGATTCCAGAGGGCCGGGGCCGCAACAGAGAAGGCTCTTTCCCTAGGCCCCGCCAGGCGACACTGTCTGGCTGACTGGACCTGGAGAAGGCCGACTCTGTGGGCCCTAACCGGTCACTGGGTTTCATGGGGCAGCAGACAGTCCCGTAAGTAACCTGGTCCGATGCCATGTAGGGCTTTATAGGTCATAACCAACACTTTGAATTGCGTTCGGAGACCAATTGGCAGCCAATGCAGCTCGCGGAGTGATGCCGAAATGTGGGCATTTCTGGGCAGGCCCAACACTGCTCGCGCGGCTGCATTCTGCATTACCTGAAGTCTCCGAACGTTTTTCAAAGGTAGCCCCATGTAGAGAGCATTGCAGTAGTCGAACATATGGATCAAACTGTTGGCCCAGATGGATCAGTATTGTATTCCTGAGATCTCAGAGACTTTTCTCATCACTCATTGTGTTCTCCTTTCAACCAGAGACATCACGAGAACTTCTGGATGTAAGAATACTGAGATGTGGACTTCCTCAGAAAGACGAACCACAAAGACCTCCAAACGTATCTTGGCAGCTAAAATAAATTGGCATCATTCTGAAGTAGCTGGAGAGGGCATAAAGCCATAGTTGCTATACTTTGTAGGTGCTACCCCAATCCCCCCCCCCAAAAAACCTTCTCCTTCCATCACTTTTCACTTCCCAGAAGATCTTTGAAGAAATAGCTAAATTCAAACACAGCAACTAGACAGAAGTGTGAAGCAAAGCATATATTGCTGCCTCTCTTAGGCATGATAGTCCTAGGTGGATCACAATAAGTTCCAATAAAAACAAATATGATCAACTAAACCTCACATAACACCATATAACCCAACCATGATGCTACAACATCCCACTGATACTAAACTGATACTTTCATTTGCTGGGCATCTTCATAGCCCTCCAGAAGGCTAGTAGAGTGGGGGCTCTCCAGGGAGAGAGGGAATCACAAAATGTTGTGGGAGCCATAGAGGAGAGGCGTATCTAAAGTCCCACCAGATGGCAACATTTAACGGAAGGGACCTGGAGTGTGGCCACCATTCTAACCTAGTAGGATGGGCAGATACTATTGGGGAAAGGTGGTTCCATGCCTAACTTGGTCTCATGCCAGATTATGCACAGCCCAGTGTGATGCTTTTAACTGGAGTTAACAAATGTCAATGGACATTCTCAATCAGCCAGGTCATGGTTGTCCCAAAAGTGTTTTTTTCAAAAGGCTACATTAAGATTGAACAGAGCTGAGGAACTTGAACCGATTCATGACAGACCTGAGGCGGCAATTTGAAGACCCTTTTGCCAACTGTAAAGCCCGAGTGTCAAGCTTCAAAGAAACATGTTCTGCTTCGGCCATTGTTGTTTCTTAGCTTGCCAACAGACCTGGGGGGGGGGGAGGGAGGATGATTGGAATGCTCATTGCAGGCATGAGTGGTCCATTGTGAGAATCAAGGTCATCAGAGAACTGTTGGCTGGGAACTGAAGAATTTTCTCATAACAATTGTCTGATACTTCATTGGGGAATGTGACTTGCACTGTCAGAGGGAAGGAGAATTTCTATGCTTTTAATTTACTGTTCTGGCACCAATTTAACCAGAGCTGGTTTTCTATTCATCAGTGCCAATAGGCTGTACTCAATAAAGTTTTGCATTAGAGAAAAAAAAAAGATTGAACAAGGGGGAAGGATATGACCCCACCTATCTCCGGAAGAGTTCTCCGGAATAGGGCGGCATAGAAGTCAAATCAAATAAATAAATAAATCTCTTATTTACAACACAATCCTTTTAGCAGTTCCAAGAAGGTTGCACACCCATTGGCACTATTCCGGTGTCTGTGAGGGCACAGATAAACCTTCAAGTGGCCTCAATGACTCTCAGAGAGAGTGCTAATGACCAGATGACTGCAAGGAAGATAAATTCTTCCATTCTCCACCATTCAGTCAGAACTGAAGAAGCTTCTTGGATGAGAAGGGAAAACAAAGGAAAAACAAAGTCCAATTGCCTTTTGAAAAAGCACTTTGGGGACGTCCCTATCACTGAGTAATGCTTCCCTTTGGCCCCAAATCTTACCAGCTGTGCCCACTATAAGGAGGCATTCTTCACCAATCCACGAGGATATCCAAACAGCCAGAGATCGGCCATCTTCCCAGCAGAACGTCTAGAAGAAAACAAGATTTTCAGCCTTGGAACGTATCCGAAATTCCAGGCAGGAGTAGCCCGTTTCCCATCACAAGGTCATGCTAAATTTTGAAATGCAAAAAAATATATATATATAAAGCTACAGTTTCTACTACAAGTCTTTCTGTCATGTGACACATTTTCGTCCATTTCCTCTTGGAAATGTACCGCAGCTTTTTGGCAGACCAAAAAAATACAGAATTAAGAAGCACACATGTAATTTATAGACTTTTATCTAGCAAACAATGCTATAAATGTCAAATTAATCTCTGTCTTTAACTTAAATTAAATGAAATCATATGCAATTTTCATCCTGCCATTGAGTGTGTGTGTGTGTGTGTGTGTGTGTGTGTGTGTGTGTGTGTGTATCCTACTGAGTCAGTGAAAAAAAGAATGCAGCCTTGCATCTGAAAAAGATCTGGGGGGAAAATGTGCCATAGTACTAAAATAAAAACCAATAAATATTCATCTGAAATGTTAGCATTCGTATTTTTATCCACCCTCACCGTATTTTGAACATTTAATGAAACGATATAAATATGTCATTAAAAAAAATCTAATCTCCATTTTGCCCTGGAATTTTTGAAACAGATTTTTCTTCCTCTCTTTTTTTCTTTCCTTTTGTTTTTTTTTAAAGTCAATTATCTGAGTATTTACTCACAAAGATATTTTTAAAAAGAAAAAAAAAATAGATTAGCCTAATACTATGAACATTACAGTTTTAAACAATGCAAAAGCTGCCTTCTTCCGGATAGAAAAATTACAATGTCGTTTGCACAATGAAGGCAACGGTATAATTAAAGCAGCCAAGTTGCAATTTCTGATGCCAAAAGAAAATATAATGAAGTTGCCGCAGAGATCGCTACATGCAAGATTTCAATTAATTACAGAAGCCAGGCGCTGCTGAAAAGTTAAAGATAGGTTCACGGGATTTATTTATTTATCTCTCTATTTATTTATTTATTCATTCAAAGCGAGGGGTGCGTGGATGCTCACGCTAAAACATTGTCTTCATTTGAGCTTTGTTTCCCCCCCCCCTTAGATCCGGCATATTGATTTCTTCTTGAGAAGTGAGCTGTTCAAGCTCCGTTTCTTCCCTGTAGCCCTGAGCAGATCAGAGTACCATAAATTAGTTAAATTGCACATTTATCACAAATGTTATTTTAAGATACTGTGTAAATTTGATGGCTGCAAAGATATACAGTCTGCAGGGACAAGCCACAACTTGGGCGGGGTTAACCTAGGGTCATCTTCCTGTATTGTTGATTTAAAGATCTTCTTTTTTTACTCGTGATTTCACTCATCCTCTCACTTCAACTCATCATAGGCGACTCTTCTGGAAAATGAATTTCCATTTTGCTCAATGTCTGTGGAGATTCCCAGTCTTCCAGATCATAGTTGTCTCAAAGATGCTTTTTTCTTCTTCTTCTTCAAAGGGCAACGGGACTGTTTGTTTTTTTTTCCCTTGAGGGAGCAGAAAACGTTTTGCTTCTCAGCCAAGAAGCTTCACCAATTCTGATGCTCAGATGATCAGAACTGATGAAGCTTCTTGAATGAGAAGTGAAAAAACAATCCAGTTGCCTTTTGGAAAAAAAAAAATACCATTGAGATTCTATTTTGCCTCCTTGAGAAGGAACAAGTGTCATTTGAAAATTTAAAGTGTGAAGGAAAACCGCTGGAAGGCAGTGGAAGAAACCACATTTCCATCTTAAGGACTCACTTTCTGTTCACCCTGCAGCACTGGGGCATATGCCAATAACCATCAATAACTGCATCTGGCTAGCTGAGGATGCTTAATCTATCCTTAATCTATCCTTAACCTATCCTTAAATAGAGTTTCATATTCTATTTAGGTTGATGCATGAAAAGCATAAAGTTTATGTCGCTTAAACTGAATATAAAAATATTGTTTCACTGATGCAGCTTTTCATTTTCTTCCATTACCCTGGAACATTCCAGGTGTTGGGATTCAGATAGTTAGAATTCCAATTTGGGGGCTGGAGCCCAACTTCTTCTAGAGTTGGAGAAGAATGACTTAAACAGAGCTCCAGTTTCAAATATCTCTCATAGTTGAGGATACCTCAGAATGAACTAAGTGGACACTAACATTAAGCAGTGGCTAGAATCTTTTTCTTTCTTTTATTTTTTCTTTTCTTTTCTTCCTTCCTTCCTTCCTTTCTTTTCTTCCTTCCTTTCTTCCTTCCTTTCTCTTTCTTCTTTCTTTCTTTCTTTCTTTCTTTTTCTTCCTTCCTTCCTTCCTTCTCCTCCTCCTCCTCCTTCTCTACCTTAATCATCCAAGATCCAGAAAGATTTACATTTGCATATGTTAATGAAGATCAAAATGAAATCCTAGAACTGTAATCATCTGTTTAAAAGCCACTCTGGATCAGGATCTTATTAGATATTAACGTACCCTTGGCATTGCTTCCTCACTAACACTGCTTATAACCGTTGTTCTTTGCACTCAAAGAAAAAGGAGAAGATATAATTTCCACTTTATTCAGTAACGGTAGGGAGGTGGGAGTGTTTTTTAAAAAAAGAATTCAGCCTTCGAATATTTGTCCCTCTGCTCTTTAAATGCTAAAGTTTACAAAAACTCCAGTGTTTTATGTAGAATTTTTGCCTGCCAGCACCTGGCAGACGGGGAAAAAAAAAAACTTCCCCAAGTTTCCATCATAAACAGCAAGCGTACAATTTAATTTTAATGTGCTCATTAGTCGTAGCACATTTCAGATATAATTGTGAGTGCGACACAACATTATAGCAAAAAAGACAATTTTAATGTGGCTGTAGAAAAAAAATGTTATATGAAGAGTCATATCATGGTGCCACATTGTCAACAACAGAACAGGGCACAGAGAGTGCAGTTTGGGGTCTGTGCTGTTTACATGCCAATATTGTACACATAGATTTTCATATGGTGTCAGCTGTCAGTTACTTCTGCAAATTAACCGCCAAAAATGGAGACGAACAGAATCACTTAGTGCGCCGGTAACCACGGGTTACCTTTTATATGCTTAAAGATAAAACTGCAATATGAAATCTTGGGATAATAATTAGGAAGAACAAAACAGAAAGTTACCAAACTGAAAAGAAAGAGAGAAATAATATGAGACAGAAGGCGTTCTAGATATGAAATAACAACCAAGAGTCATATAAATAACTACGAGGTTATATCACAGAATGCCTCATATGTTTTAAGCAAAGTATTACAGTACAAACGTTTTAAAGGCTCTTTTTTATCAATGTTTAGGAAATACAGTACAAGATTTTTCCCTCCTCCAATTCTCCCACCCCCAAATAGATTTAACCCTTTGAGCACTGAGTTGATTTTGAACTTTGTCTTGAATTAATTATTGTTTGATTTTTTATTATTATTATTTTACTAATAAATACCTTTAAAATTTGTGTTGTGCAAAATAGTTCTAATGCACGCCAGTCCATGGCTTCATTATCAGAATGTTCTTTTTTTTTTTAAAAAAAAGGTAGCAAATAACTAATAAATATGTATAATTTAAACATGAACCTCTATCAATATAGATGTACTGTATATAGCAAACAAAACGAAACAATAATCATACTTTGCTTCAAGAATAATGTTTCTGAATACTTTATAAATGCTATCTGTTGTATCTTTCATATAATTTACATTGTTCAGATGTTAAAAGAAAACCTTTTGACCTAGAAAAGAAATATACATTATTATTTTATATATTTATATATATATATTTATATATTTATAGGTACCACTTAGACTCAAGAGCATATTAGGTAGAAAACCCATCATTGATAAAAACGTCAAAGAAGAAAAATGGTATTGTCCACAATCACATTTTTTTTTCATTAGTGGATTCTGAAATCTGTACAATATATACACACATGTTTCAATGTGAAAATAATATATTTTCAAATCTCACGATGGGTGCCACACCCCTGCATAGACAGAGGATTATTAATTTATTTCAACAAAGGACATATCCAGGTATGGATCTTAGGAACCAGATCTCACATCAATCTGTTCAGATGCAAAAGCTGCGGCTTGGAGAAAGTCAAGCTTTCCCAGTCAGACACTAACCCACCCACCCATCCATCCATGCAGGAAGTCAAATGGAAAAGTTGGTCGGTCTATATTAACTATGGATCTACAAACCCCTGAGGGTTCAAGGGCCAAGTCAGGATCTTCTATGACATGCCTGAGGGAACACGTGGGAGAGGCAAGGAGGAAGCAGATTTGACCAAAGAAAAAGCCAATGTGTTCAGATCCTCTTCAATCCTTTTATTAAATCCCAGTTTTTAACTTACTTGGAAATCTGCAGATTCCACTCTTCCTGTACCCTGAATTCATTGGTGAATGTAGAGCTGAAGAGGGGGTAAGGGACCCACTCAAAAGGCCTTCAGAAAAGGCCGCATTCTAGTCTCAGAAGACAGCTCCTCCCCTCCCCGATGTTGACCATGAGAACCAATGGAAGAAGCAGTAGAATGAGCTAATACAACTTGTAAACTATGTGTTATAAATATTGGCAGCATTGAAACAAGGCAGGGATGTAAAAACACTCCCTTAGGAAGAGAATGGTCCATAGGGAACACCATCTCAATCATCCAATATTGGAATGGTCCAGTAGTGTTCTATAAGTAGGTTTCCTATAGACAAGGAAACAATTAGGCTCATCATGAGTCATTTCCTCTTCTGGAAGATCTTCTTCCAGAAAACTACTGGTTCTTCTTCAGAACATCTGGACTGGTGTGCTCTGAAAAAAAGACTAACAGTCTGGAACTGTATAGTTTATCCATCCCTATTTGGGACATCTCAAAAACTGCCACCACTCTTCTGCTCAATTGGTCCACATATCAAAGTGGTGACAGTTCTTGCAATATCTCAAGAGGAAAGTGTCCTTGCAAACATCACATGATACCATGACTGGCTGCTGATACTTTTTTGTTTAAGCTTGTTGCCTTGACCAAAAAAAGAAATTCTAAGCCAGAACAGGATTAAAAAAAAAAAAAAAAACAGAAGAAAACATGTCTATATTTTTTTTAGAAAAAAAGAAAACCAAATTAATGCAAAAGTGCTTCAAAGTACTCAGAGGGCTAAAGATTTACAGGTGAGAAACAGCCAGCACACTTCATTTGCCATTTAAAGAGTGTACCATGATTTTAGTTAATAAATGCTTAAGTAAACTGTCTTGTCAATGCATGCAGCTTGAGGCATCACAGTGATGCACAGCAACTAAAAACCCCAATTTACACAAAGTTCCAAACACTTACCACTGAGTTTTTAACCTTCATATTTTACCAGTAACAACAGCTGATTATGTACCTCTATTAAACACTATACAGTTATATATAAAAAAAAGACAGTCGTCCCAGGCTAGTGACACCCCAGAGTTAAAATAACAATTATGTGCCAAGAACAGGAGTGGGAAAGGGGCAAAGGATAAACTCAACAGCATATCTGACAGTTTTCCTCAAAGCCAAGTACAGTTGTTTGGGTAGCATGTCTGTTAAAAAGAAAGCGGGGGTGGGGTGGGGGGAGTTAATGCTACTGTTTTTCCAATTCACAGACATAGAGAAGATGGTCCTCGGGAGACTTCCCATGTGTTTTACTGAGATGAAGTTTAACAGCATGCTTGCTTGCAAAAGTCCTGTTGCAAAGTTTACATTGGTAGGAAGTTCCCAGCTCTTCCTCTGGTGAAGGTGCCAACAGTTTTTCAGAGGATGACTTGGTATGTGCTATCTGATTGTTAATCTGCTCACTCGAGAGTTTGGACAAGTCTCGTAATCTGAAACCTAGATGTGACTCCAGGTGACTGATGTAAGTGGAAGGAGTTCTGATTTGAGAAGCACAGTCATTACAAAAGAACACCGGATGCCCGGTGTCTAAATTTTTAAGGAATTTTGTCCCCCCTGTCCTTCGGAGTTGGTATTTCACATTGGCCAACCAGTGGCTAATGGTGGTCATTGAGAGTCCCGTAAACCTGGAAATATGCATTCTCTCTTGAGGGCTCAAGTCCGACATAATGTATTTCCCTTCTGACGTCTGCTGCAAACTAGCAGCAAATTGGGCTTGCAGGATGAGTAAATGCTGAGGATTCCAGTTTGACTGGCGTCCCTTCCTTTTCTGAGCCGGGGTGGTTTCTTCCGGTTCCTCAATTGTCGTGCCATCAATGTCAGACTTCTCGGAGAGGCTGGAAGGCGTGGAAGATTTTGATGTGTGACTTTCTGTCAGGTTCTTGAGCATATCCGAGATATCTGACAAGGCATTCTCGCGGAGCGGCGAGTTTGACATAAATGACACAACCGCAGATGTCTTCGCTGTTGTCACTGTAGATGAAGAAGATGCTGAAGACGCTGATGTGGATGACAAAAGCGCTGAACCCAAAGAGCAGCTTTTGTCACTCTTCCCTTTCGTCAAATCTATGGGCTGGTCATTATTGACATGATAAAAATAACGGTCTAAGTGATCTGGTTTTTTGGGCTGCAAGGGCGGTGTGGCTACAGCAGCCTTTTCTGCTAAGCTGTTGCTCATTTTGAAAAGCATGCTCATGGGGTCTAGGGCAGGAAGAGAAGGTTTCGCTGCCTTCCCAAGATGAATGTTCATGACAGACTGTAATGCACTTAATGGATTTACAAAGGGTTGCTCCGGAGGATGGTCAGTAATAATAGCTGTACTGCTGGTCAAAGTATTTGCGATTTTCTTGACAATCTCTTTGCCATTTTCCATCGGTTCTCCAGTTGGGCTGTCTCTGCAGCTCTCCCTCTGAGAAACTGGGCTATTCTGATGGCTTTTGAACACCATGTCACTGGAAGTGTCCATCTTGAGGGGTTCACTGACCTCACTGCTACATGGCGAAGGGGTGGCTCTCTTCAAAGGTGAAAGCTTCCCTACTTCAGGTTCCTTCAGTTTTTCCTCCACTTTGGCCACCTTCTCAGTGACTTTCTTCACCAACTCTTCCATGGCATGAAAATTTGTTTTGGACACAGGGGAGGTTTGGCTATTTGGGGGTGAAATCAGGGGCTGACTTTTAGTAGGAGACACCAATTCAGCATTTCCAAACATGGGCTTCAAAGGAGTGTTCTTTCCTGATGAACCTAGGGATAATTTCATCATGTTGGGCAGCTGATAAGCAGCATGAATACTGGGATATCCACCCCAGCTTGGTGTGCCATTCTGGGCTTTGTTAATAGCTGAAGTGACTGTATTTTCTAATGACTTTAAAATATCTAGTCCCCCTTTTGGGCTCTCTTCCAAGTCATTTTCTGTCAGGTAATGATATTTGGAGGAGATATCATATTTTTCCTCATCTTCACTTAATTTTTCTTTGTCTTTCACCTTATCTTCAGCAGCCGTTCTGTCCTTATCAATTTCTTTCTTGATTTCCATGTTTAATTTTGGGGAGACACTGGATGGCATGTTGGAAGGAGAGGTGAAGGTTGTGGCTGCAAGAGGCACAGACTGTACTTTCTCGTCGAGTAAAGTTGTGATGGTTGGCGTGACAGGCGACTCTATAATGGTTTTCCCTTTCTTCATGGCAGAGTTGGTGACTTTAATGAAGTGTCCTGTCACCATCATGTGGGCTGTGAGTTCCTGCAAGGTATCGTGGGAACTGCCACACTCCATGCACTTGAGAATTTGAGATTTCCTGGCTTCAAAATGCCAGGCGTAGCTGGCACCATTCTGGTGTCCATAGCGGTTATTGGGTGTAATGTAAGGATTGGAATTCTTTTGAAGTGGGTCATTGACATCGGAAAGAGTCCCTTTGGGGGTCCCACCAGTAGAGTCTGGAGAACTTGGCAGTTCTAACTCCAGCGAGGTTTTTTTTCGAGTGGCGGGTATGATTTTTGCTGCAACAGGGGTTACAGGTTCCTTCAGAGGCACTTTTTGGTAATGTTTTGTTTTTATCATATGCACACTCAAGTCTTGAAGCGATTCAAAGGAGTGGCCGCAGTACATGCACTTTAATACTTTCTGGGCATCTTCTTTCCCTTCCATTTCAAGCAAGGAGCGTTTACGAGGCTTAGACCATCTTTTGGGGTTGTTGTTATCTGTTTCGTGGTTGTCGTCTCGATAATGTCCCATTTCATTCATGTGCACTGTTAATTCCACCAAAGTATCATAGGCTGCGCTACAGTCTTTACAGCGGAATTTACTGGCTCCAGTAAAGATGGAGCCATAAAGCTTACTGCTCTGCCTGTACAACTGAACTGTGCTAAAAAGACTGGGCTCAGGAAGAATTCGGTTCTGGGACACTTGTTGTAAGGTTTTGGCCATGGCGGTTTGATGCCAATCAAAGCTGCCACTGCCACAACTGCTGCTGCTGCTACTGCTGCTACTACTGCTGCCATTGTTTTTTTCAACAGCTGGCTGGTGGAGATTCAGATTCAGGCTGGACCAGTAGGAATTGGAGAGGAAGTTATTGTAGACGGCCTTCATCTGCTCCAAACTGTCTGACACCACAGATTCTTCCAGCGGTATGGAAACCTCTTTGCTCTCCTCTTCATTTTTGATGGAGCCACTCTCAAAATCGGCCATTCGGTCACTCGTCTCGCTGATATGAGACTCGCTGTCCATTTCATGGCTGGAAAATTCGGCCACTGGAGAGTTCTGATAGCTCCGGCAATTCTTGCCGAAGTCCTTTTCTGGACAGGCGTATTTTGCAGAAGGTTCTCCATCAAACGTGGTCTCCTCTGGTTCCAAGTCATCGTCCACCATGGCGGCCGCTTTCAACTCATCCGAAACATAAGCTACATAGCAGAGAGAGAGAGAGAGAAAAAAAAAACAGATAATAAAACACACAGTTAGTGACTGCTAGTCTCCATTTCTATCAACAGTTGGCATGTTTCATTCAAAGAACTGCATTTATTTATTAAAATTAAAAAGTCAAACTTTAGCATTTCTTCCAAGCAAGAGGAAGAGGGGAAGGAGGAAAAAAAAATCTGCTCTTCAAACATAATTTGCCACCTTATTCTTCTCAAGGGGCAACAGCTTGAAATTAAAACTAAATTTCAAATTAATGAAGCACATTCTGGAGGTGGCATTCATTTCTAAAGTAATAAATTACTTGTATCAACCTCAGAGACAGCAGTTCCTGTCTGTCAATTAATATGTCTTATGCTTCTTCTACCCCTAATGTATTTCTTAACAGACAGATTCACAATTTAAATTAAGCCAGATTTTTTTCCCCAAACCCAATCTTTAATAAAACATAAAAACCATCAACAAGAATAACAATAAATCTCACAAAGCAACAAGAATGAAGAAAAGGGCTACCTCACTTATTAGAAAATTAAAAGCCTGCCTTTATTACAGGAGCTGTTTAGCAATGCAGATACTGAACTGAGCATTGGGCTTAGTGTGAAAAACTATACTCAAATAAGTAGGCAAACTTCTCAAAATTTTGTAAGTGGATCAACCCTGTAATTACCAGGATCTTACAGGCCACAATTCATAGTTCTCTAGGACAGGCAACTTTTAAATAATGTTTGCTCTTACCCTGACAAAACTCTGGAATCAAAAAAAAAAAAATACACTGGACCTAAGATAGAACATTTTTAACTTTGTAGAGGCGACAGTACGTAGCATACTTTTTTGTACTGTTTTATGAGTCTATACAAACCTGGTTTTTATACTTTCTAACCTACTTTTTACTTGTTTTTACAGGTAGTCCTAAACATACAATCACAATTGAGCCCAAAATTTATGTTGCTAAGAGAAACGGGGAATCACGTGACCCCAGGACACCCTGAAGCCATCATAAATACAAGTCAGTTGCCAAGCGTCTGAATTTTGATCACGTGACCATAGGGACGCTGCAACGGTCGTAAGTGTGAAAAATGGTCATAAGGCACTTTTTTCAACGCCATTGTAACTTTGAACAGTCACTAAATGAACTGTTGTAAGTCGGGGACTATCTGTGGTTCTGTCACACACCGTCTAGAGTTGCTTCTTTGTGAGATGGGCAGCTGGATACTTTGGTTTAATAAATAAATGATAAAAACAATAAAAGAAGAAGCTAGAAAGAATTAAAAAACGTCGCCAAGACACTTCAAATTCTATGTGGGAGAAAACCCGAAGAACCAAAAACCTACATACAAACACCCGCGAAAACCTCAGAAAACAAATTAAAAAATTCTATATACATTCCAGATGTGAGTTTAGATATAATTCTGGAATTTATTTTATAATTTTCCCGGTTAAATTGGAGCCCATGAATAGCAAAATTCAGGATGGACTCTACAGATTTTTTTTGTTCAAAAAAAAAAAAACGTTGAAAATTTTTTCCAACTTCACCTGTTAGTAGGAGAAGAGGGAAAATGATATTTTAGCTTGTACAAAATGCTTTTCAACTTACAGTTATAAAAACTATACCTATGGCATTTGAAAATTGGGAAAATAACAAGGTAGAAGCTGGGGCAGCCAGTCAGTTTTCCCATTAAAAAGAAACAAACAAATAATTTACAGATAGGAAAGCCTTATGGGGAAAACAGATCATCAACTTCTCTATGACTTCATGTCTGTTGCAAAGACTTTTTTGACACTGAGTAAGAAAAAGAAGAACCACTCAGCTGAAAGACTGGGTAAAAGAAAAATTACAATTGATATTCTGCTCTTATTCTTCCAGAGTAAACATACACAAGGTCTTCCAGTGCACATTACAAATATCAAAGTGTTTGCTCTTTAGACTATTGTGTCGATATTTCTTCACCATAAGCTACATTGGGGACCCCAACAGAGATCCTGTACTGTATAAGGCAACAGGAAGGCCGAACTAAATTCCAGCGCTGCACAACCATGGGGTTATTTCAAAGAACTAAAGATGCTTGACCCTGTTGTTACTGCAGCTCTTGTTCGCTTGCAAACGTATCTAATTTGCCCTTCCCAGAGCAATATACAGGTAGTCCTCGACTTACGTCCACAGCTGAGCTCCAAATTTCCGATACTAAGTTTAAACATTTGTTAAGCGAGCTTTACCCCATCTTACAACCTTTCTTGCTACAGTTGTTAAGTTAGCAACACCCCACTAACTTTGCCTGGCAGAAGGTCGCAAAAGGGGATCACGTGACCCCAGAACACTGCAACCGTCATAAATATGAGTTAGTTGCCATGTGCCTAAATTTTGATCATGTGACCACGGGGGGGCTGCAACGGTCGTAAGTGTGAAAAATGGTCATAAGTCACTTTTTCCAGTGCCGTTGCAAGTTTGAACGGTCACTGAATGAACTACTGTAAGTCAAGGACTACCTGCACTAACAAAAAGGCATTTATTCTTTCATATTCATCCCTTTCCAAACTTTACCTTCACAACCTCCACCATGCATATGCAAATTGGTACAAAATAACACACAAACCATGTCCCTCATCTTAACACACAAACCATCCTATCAAAATGAGCGTATTAGGAAAAGAGGTTTGTGTGCATGCATGAGTCTGTGCACGTGTGGGTGGAGTTTTTAAAAACAGGTTAAATAGGGGGAAATAGGATGAAAGAAAGCAAGGACCAGAACAATGGGGTAGGGATAGGAATGGCATTGGATATTCCTACTCATGGTGTATGAGCATTCCTAGCCTACACATAATATTTGCAAATGTCAGCAAACAGAGCCACTCATCAATAGCTAAAGCAAGCAGCTTTATTGTTAACTACCTTGAGGCTCTAGAAACAGTACAGAGAAGAGCAACAAAGATGATTACGGGACTGGAGACTAAAACATATAAAGAACAGTTGCAGGAATTGGATTTGTCTTGTTTAATGAAGAGAAAGACGAGTGGGGACATGATAGCAGTGTTCCAATATCTCAGGGGCTGCCCCAAAGAAGAGGGAGTCAAGCTCTTCTCCAAAGCACCTGAAGGCAGGACAAGGAGCAATGGGTGGAAACTAGTCAAGGAGAGAAGCAACCTAGAACTGAGGAGAAACTTCCTGACAGTTAGAACAATGAACCAGTGGAACAACCTGCCTCCAGAAGCGGTGTATGCTCCAACACTGGAGGTTTTTAAGAAGAGACTGGACAGCCATTTGTCCGAACTGGTGTAGGGTTTCCTGCCTGAGCAGGGGGTTGGACTAGATGACCTCCAAGATCCCTTCCAACTCTATTATTATTGTTGTTGTTGTTGTTATTGTTGTTGTTATTGTTGTTGTTGTTGTTATGGATCATCACACAGTCAGCCAGATGTTCAGACTGGATTTGGCATTTTGTCTACCTATCGAGTCCTTACCTAGGACATTATTATTATTATTATTATTATTATTATTATTATTATTATTATTATTATTATTGATCATTGCACAGTCAGCCAGATATTCAGACTGGATTTGGCATTTTGTTTACCTATCGAGTCCTTACCCAGGACCTGGGATAGGCAGATGTGGATGTTTGATGGTATTACAGATATCGTCGCAGGATGGAAGCAGTTCCTAGTAAGGCCACCTTTTGCAATTGACTTGATGGCAAATTTGTCAATGCCGATGATGGTGTTCAAGTGGTGCTCCAGTTGTTTTGGGATTGCACCCAAGGCGCTTATTATTATTATTATTA
The DNA here is from genome assembly GCA_034064705.1 of Bothrops alternatus. Classification (NCBI taxonomy): domain Eukaryota; kingdom Metazoa; phylum Chordata; class Lepidosauria; order Squamata; family Viperidae; genus Bothrops; species Bothrops alternatus. The sequence goes on from JARGCV010000235.1 coordinate 3,177,893, forward strand.
TTATTATTATTATTATTGTTGTTGTTGTTGTTGTTGTTGTTGTTGTTGTTGTTGTTGTTGTTGTCTAGAATACAAGAATCTCCCCAGGCTACTTGCTTTCCCCTGGGAACAAACAGAGATAAATTCTTGTATCTGGGGAGGTGGGGTGAGATTTACGCCTCTTGTGGCTGAGCAAGGACTTGAGGCTAATTCCCTGTTTGTCCCCTCTTTCCAACCTGGCTGGCAGTTTCCCAACAGCAGAACAAACCAAAGTTGCTTGCTATAGAAATGGGCGACGTAAAAATTAAATTAATAAAAAGGGATTGTGGCTTGGTATTGTTAGTTGTGGCATTGACATGAGAGCCAGTTTTGTGTAAAATTTACGGCTCAACTGCGGTCATAAATCGAGGACTACCTCTACGTTCTTGTTATATTACAACAGGTAATAATTCCAAAATACAGAACTTTACAAGTCAACAAGTACTGATTTCCCTATCCTTTATATTCCGTTCTCTGGTTTGCACGTATTACATAAAGAAAGCAGATTCGTATTCCCTTGCTTGAATCCATCCTGATTCAGAGACCTCACACATATATCCCCACGCAAAACAACCGTTGATGACTAATTACTTGAAAAGTTGCCACTAAATGTGGAAAGTGCCTTCAATAGAAAACACAACGCTTTTAGCAATGCAATACGTTGTGATACGAAAGCTATTTCTAGAACGTTTTATCGTTTCTTGAAAAGAATGGGGAATGTGGGTTTCTTTTAAATACACACCACCTAATGGTATATTAACATTCCCTTCACATTTGACAGGGCACTCAAGTTGAATACATGGCTAGGGAATACATGCCTGATGCTTATCACATCCTAATTGTATCAAATTATTGGATTATCTTGTATCTGTGACTATGCAAACTTTCCCTGGTGAAGGAACACTAATTTGCCTTCAGTCTTAATCTATGAATGTGGTTTCAGTGGACTCAGGATCAAAAATCTTCTCATCTTGTTTCATTGTTGGTTTTGGGCTATTCTTTTTTAGATGTTTGATGAGAACTTCAGGAAACTTTTGTATTTATTTATTTCGATAAATGCTGTCAGGTGCAAAGAACCAGGATCATTAATTGATTTTAAGCACAAAGGATTTATTAATACAGCCTATACACATGAACTAAACTGGTCCTAGTTAAGAGTCATTGAAATGCAAGGGGGGGAGGGGCATGGACTTGAGTCCCTTATGGAATTGCAGGGATTCTAAACTGATGATATCTATGGCGATTCTGGTCATGGTTGTTCCAAAGGTGCTTTTTCTAAAAGGAAACTAGACTTCCTTGATTATAGAAAGTAAGTCCAGTTGCCTTTTGGAAAAGAAAAAGCAGCTCTGTCTGCTTTTCTCCTACAAATTCTTCATTAAAAAGATTAATTAGCTAACCCCAGGGAATTTCTGATCAGTTTTTTTTCCACCACTAGCCTTCATTCTTTGGGGCCTGTATTCATCTTTCCAAAACATCAGCATAATTCATCAAAATAACGAAGTCTGAAAGAGGGAAGAGTGGGGACAAGCAACTTCCAGAGAGCTCCAAAAATACATTGGACTGTGTATGAATCCAAAGCAGAGTTGGAAAGTTACAGTGTTGTCCACATTGGCCTCGGCAAAGAAACTTATCTCTGAATTTGCTATTTCTGAGACTGTTAGCAGAGTGGACCTCTACAAGCGCATGTAGCTCTGGATCCTTCTTGTTATAAAAAGAGTAGACTGCGTATTGCAGGGAACTACAAAGCAACCCAAATAGCCAGATACTTATAAAAGTAGGCCAGGACCATTCAGCCCAAAATATTATCATTGCTTGATTGAGGCTTGCCATGAAAGCCTATGCCAGTATATGATAAAATGGGGGGGGAGTTAGGGGAGGGGTTAAATTCAGGCAAGCAAATGAATATTGGCATGATTAGGAAGGGAATCGAAAATAAGTCAGCAAGTGTTGTATTGCCTCTGTACAAATCGATGGTGAGACCACACTTGGAGTACTGTGTCCAGTTCTGGTCACCGCACCTCAAGAAGGATATAATGGAACTGGAAAAGGTGCAAAAAAGGGCAACAAGAATGATCAAGGAAATGGAGCGCCTCCCTTATGAAACCAGATTGCAATGCCTCGGTCTCTTCAGCCTTGAAAGACGGCGTTTAAGGGGTGACTTGATCGAAGTGTATAAAATCATGCATGGGATAGAAAAGGTGGATAGAGAAAAATTCTTTTCTCTATCACACAATACCAGGACAAGGGGGCACTCCCTGAAGCTCATAGCCAAGAAAGTGAGGACAACCTTGAGTACCATTTGTTGGGGGTCAAGGGAAAGGGAGGGTTTTGCCTTCTCTTTCTGCTCAAGATCCCCATGTACAATTGGTGGGCCACTGTGTGACACAGAATGCTGGACTCGATGGGCTTTGGCCTGATTCAGCATGGCTCTTCTTAGGTTCTTATGTTCTTAATATGCAGCCTTTCAATTGCTATCTAAGTTGGTAATCTTACAGACATTTCCTGCCTCTTGTTTTCTGAGACCCAGAAAGCTAATTCACAACAAATCCTCCATTGTCTGCCTATGCTGTATGGAACAATATGGCCATACCATTTAGATCACTTTTACTGAACCTAAAGGTCTGACTTCCTTTTCCAATCTTAGCAGAAAGGACTCTTTTTCTAATTGTGGGTATCTTTAAAGTTGGTTTTTGGTTTTTTTTTTGCAAAGCCCATGCAAGTACTTATGAACTGATTTAGTGACTAAATCCTCAGACTTGCTTTTTGGATTTCTGAGTCAAATTGAAGACTATGCGCTCCCTGTGCTATCAATTTACACGAGCTAGTGAGATCTGGACTCAGCTGAGAATTGGTGCCATAGGCTGTACATGCTAACTGATTAAAGTGGATGAAAGGATGCTATGTATCACTCCTTGTTCATTTCAAAAAAGAGTATTTGGCTGGGGGATTTTGTGAAGGTCTCCTGTCTCCAGAAAATACAGCATGTTATTTTCTACTATCTCTTTGTGAATTCAGTTGTGCTTTATGGGGTCGGCAACTGTGGCTTCTAAGCAAATCCAAAAGAGAAATGTGGGGGCAAGGAAGTAAAGGCAAACACTGGAACAGAACTGCAAAGACATAAAATTGAAGGTTTTTCTAATTTTCCAATTCAAAAAATACCCATCAGTGAGTTTAACACAATTCTTAAGAAGGACCTCCTAGAGCAGGCACATCAAATTTGCGACGTCACGTGACATTGTGCAACATATCGGGACTGTTTTGCCATTGCCGGCAATGGGGTGGGTGCGGCTTCCGTGTGACGCGTCCACCCACGGGCCAGCAGTTTGACACCCCTGTCCTAGAGTTTCAAGTTTCAAGTTTATTTGCACTTAAATGCCGCCCCTCTCCGAAGACCCGGGGCGGCTCACAACAAGAACACATCAACAATTTTTAAAATTAATCACATTCATACCACACACAAACACAATCAATTCGTAGCCAGAGTGTGGCCTGAGTTGTTGGGTTCCATGGCCAGATGTTGGCACTTCTGCCATATCGCTGTATATGGCCCATCCATCAAAGAGATTGCTCATGCTTTGTTTGACTGTCAATTCTGTGTCCCATTTTTAGGCTTAGATATTTAAGAAGCTTCTGTGGAACAATGGATTTTTTTTTCAGTTGCTGATACTTACTATCCTAAAATACATAATGATTTAAATGTAATTCAGATGTACTAACAGAAGTGTAGGAGGTGACCAAGCTGACCCCAAGGGAAAGGTCAAATGTGTCATGAGTCCCATCAGGCCCATAAAGGATTAAAGTCCAGCCCACCTTGAATTCCATTGACTCTTATCTACCGCCACTTTGCTTTGACCTTAATAGTTCAAAGCTTAAGCTTGCAATAAGTCATTTGTACTGCCTGATTTCCTGATTCCCCTGATGCTTGACAAAAGATTTGCTACATATAAGACTAAAAGGTTTCCTCTTGGATAGAATTAGTTGATTTTAACCCAGAGATTATAAAGGCAACAAACCCAAGTTAACCAGCAGTTGAAATCTAAAGTCCTTTGCAAATGATTTTACTGCCTACGGTAAGTTTGCAACAGGTGATATAAAAAACCACCAGTAACAAGGATGAGGTGGGTGTATTGTTTAAGAGAAAATAGTTGGCATGTGTAAGGAACAATTATGTACCGTTAATTAATTAGAAATTTATTTATTAAATTTCTATACCGCCCCTCTCCCGTATGGCTGTTTAAATGGTATGATTTCCTGGCTTCTACTCTCAATGGGTCAACATTTTAATGGTCATTTATACTGTGATTTCTGTCTTAAACTTTGTTCATCAGCCAGAATTATTATGATGAGGAGGGTGGGTGTACACATATAAATAAACAAGCAATTCCATATTATCTAGAGATTGGAACATCTGGATATGAAGAGTGATAGGAGAGGGTAAGTTTTCCATTTTAATTTCCTTTGGTGCAAGTGAAATCTCCCAAGGACAAGGCTTTAAGCACCCTATTCACACTTAGGGAACCCCCTAATTCACACTGAAGCAAGAACATGTCTTTTGTTCACCATTAAAATGCTGTTTGTGCATTTGCTAGTTATATAAACTTAGTCTCTTGGAAGCACCTAAAGAAATTCGTTAAAACTTGGCTTGTGATGTGACATTTAGAAACGGTAAACAAATAAACTACATCCTGATGAAAAGCAGTTGCCAGCATTTATCCATGGAAATTAAGGCTAACGTGGCCAGGGCTTGCACACCCACTCACAATCATCCAATTAGGTCATGTTTTTTTTCTTGAAATCAGCTTTTTTCATGGGACCCATCGAGAAGGTTTCAACTCTGCTCATCTATATACATTAAATAGTCTATGTGAAATGATTTTAAGCAAGTCACAGCAAATCAGGGTGTGTTTTCAACCATACAGCTAGAGTTTTCTTCACATAAAAGAACCATTTATAAGATAGGAGTGGGGATGATTTTATAAATTAATTTTAAAATTATCATAAAACAGTTTCCTTTGTTCCTACCATAAAGGACTAACCAAAATTTGTAACCAGGAATGTTGAACCAAAACTAATCATCACCAGCCCCAAACCCTAACCCTGAGCTTAATCAGTGGAACAAGCTGCCTCCAGAAGTTGTGGGGGCTCTAACACTGGAGGGATTTAAGAAGAGACTGGACAACCATTTGTCTGAAATGGTATACGATTTCCTGCTTAAGCAGGGGTTAGAAGACCTCCAAGATCACTTCCAATTTTGATTTTATGTTATTCTGTTACTTGATGGATTAATGTTCAAATGACTGAATCCCAACATTTGTGGTTAAACGTTGAGTCTGGAGATGGAAATATTTATTCACCTTTAAAGCGTGAAAGAAGAATACTAGAGCTCCAGTCAACTTGAGTAAAGATAAGTAGACCTATGCATTTAAGTTTCTCACTATTATGTCGTTCTCACTATGTCTCAAATAGCTCTTAATGGTTGTAAGTCTTCAGATGTTCAGAGGAAGCTTTAGGGTTTTTTCCACCATGCAATCAAACATGGTCATCAACCCATTTTCCTTCTTGAGCTACCTCACTGTTGCCAAGTTTAGAACAGCGAAGTCAAACTCTGAAAGACAAAGGCAAAGTAACCAGTTAAACATTTCATAAAATTTGTGCTCTCTTCTCCAACCAAAGGTACACTAGTCAATTATCCCTCTGTTTCTTATGAAGATAATGCTTTGGAGACAAAAATAGTGAAACAGTCTTGGATCCTAGCTGAAGAGATGGACATCTTACATGTTACCAGAGAGGAAGAAGGCCATTCAGATCAACTTTCTGATATTAATATTAATACCACTTTACAATGCCTTGGTAAAGCCACACTTGGAATACGGCATCCAGTTTTGGTCACCACAATGTAAAAAAAGATGCTGAGAATCTAGAAAGAGTACAGAGAAGAGCAATAAAGATGATTAGGGGACTGGAGGCTAAAGCATATGAGGAACGGTTGCTGGAATTGGGTATGTCTAGTTTAACGAAGAGAAGGACGAGGGGGGACACGATAGCAGTCTTCCAATATCTCAGGGGCTGCCCCAAAGAGGGAGTCAAGCTATTCTCCAAAGCGCCTGAGGGCAGGACAAGAAGCAATGGATGGAAACTAACCAAGGAGAGAAGCAACCTAGAACTAAGGAGAAACTTCCTGACAGTTAGAACAATTAACCAGTGGAACAACCTGCCTCCAGAAGTGGTGAATGCTCCAACACTGTAAGTCTTTAAGAAGAGACTGGACAGCCATTTGTCTGAAATGGTGTAGGGTTTGCTGCCTGAGCAGGGGGTTGGACTCGATGACCTCCAAGGTCCCTTCCAACATTATTATTATTATTATTATTATTATTATTATTATTATTATTATTATTATTATTATTATTATTATTATTATTAATAATAATAATAATAATAATAATAATAATAATAATAATAATAATTATTATTATTATTATTATTATATTCAGAGTGTAACATATAAGGTAGATTTCTCATATCTGTCAGTTAAGCCCCATGCAGTTGGGTTAGGGTCAAGGAAGAACAAACTACAGTAAGTCGGCTGAGGATAAATATAGAATTGGGGAAACCGCAAGAAGAATTTTCAACCTGAATTTATTATGAGCTCATTAAAGTGGAATCTTTTCAAACAATTTAAAATAATTCTTCTCCGGTTTCTTGTCACCTGGCCTGATGGTCATTTATGAGAAACTGCCAACAATCTCTCTCTTTCTTTTTTCTTTTTGTCTTTTGATTGTTTTCGATCTCCTTCACATTGCTTTCCTGGCTTCCCTAAAATATCTCATATCAAGCTCCCTCTTTGCTGAAAGAGCCGTGGTGGTGCAGTGGTTAGAACGCAGTATTGCAGGCTAATTCAGCTCACTGCCAGGAGTTCAATCCTGACCAGCTCAAGGTTGACCCACCTTTCATGCTTCCGAGGTCAGTAAAATGAGGACATTATTGGGGGCAACAGGCTGACTCTTAAAAACCACTCAGAGAGGGCTGTAAAGCACTGTGAAGCTGTATATAAGTCTTATTGCTATTGCTACTTCTATCATTGGTCTTTGCTTGGTCTTTGAATATCACCTGGAATTTTAGACACGAAGGGTAACTGTGTATATTAATTCTCTCGCTCAAAAAAGAGAAAGAAAAATTCTCTGTTCCCCTAATCTCCTGAAGAAAAAACAGAAAAGCACTCAGCAAATAGCAGCTCCTATCAAACCTTAGCAGAATAAAGAATTAAACAGAGTCAGCCCTGGTTCATCCCACAGAGGAGAATTCATATGATAAGCCAGCATTATAAACCAGCCTGGAAAGTCAATGAAGTGTCTGGAAAGATGCAATGGCAAACTACTTCTGAACTGTTGTCAAGAAATGTGCATGATCTCAATCCGGAGGTGTAAAAATCAACTTGAATACAATAGGTTCATTTGAAAAGATAAGAAACAGAAAAGATAAGATAAATACACACTTGTGTCCTTCTAGTTTTTACTTATGTTGTATCCTTCTGTAACATTGTTTTTTACTTATGTTGTATCCTTCTGTAACAATAGTTTTTACTTATGTTTCATTCACGCAACATGCTAAAATAGGGCAGGTGAAAACTTAAGAGGTGCATATGTAGAATAATTTAAGACTGGTCAGTGAGATTGTTATGAGGCCTAGAGCAGGGGTTCTCAACCTTGGCAACTTTAAGACTTGTGGACTTCAACTCCCAGAATTCCTCAATTTAATTCCCAGAATTCTTCAATTTCCAGAATTCTGGGAGTTGAATTCCCAGAATTCAATTCCCAGAATTCTGGGAGTTGAAGTCCACAAGTCTTAAAGTTGCCAAGGTTGAGAACCCCTGGCCTAGAGTAAGGCTGAGAATTCAGTCAATGTGGTGAATTGATGATTCAGTATATTGCATAAATTGAGGGGCTGCATTTGATTACTAGACGAAGTGTTCAAAATCTTGATGTGTAAAATACAAAGTGAAGAGGTTCAACTTTACCTCCCACTGATCAAGTCCCACCAATGGGGAAACCAAGCAGAACCATCAGTAATCTTAACCCCAAATATGAACTACCTTTGAGGATAACCAGGAATGGCTTTCAGAAGGTGTCCACCAGATTTTTGCTAATTTTAAAAACATATGTCCCAAACACAGCAAATGAAGAGAATAGTTTATCACTTCAATGTCACATAAGAAAAAGGCAGTTGTCAAATGCCTTTTCCTTGCAAACACCCTCATCATGACCTGAGTTAATGAAGTTAATTGAATTTAAGATCAATAATGGTTAATTATTGCAATTTGACATTCTGAGATAAATGGCTTTAAGGTGGAGAAATGCATGGGTGTCTGTGAATTCTCACCAAAAGAAGTTGAAAACCTTGGCGCCTAAGAGGGATCACGTAAGCATCCCATTGATCTCCAGTGCAATTGGATCGACTTAATCCCTTGATGAATGTGTGCTTTTTCACTGCTACAAGTAAATGTTCTACAAGACTACTCTAACCCTTGTCACTGACCAAATCTATATGAGCTAGAAATCCATGGAGATAGATTAAAGAGAGTTGAAGAAAGAAGACCAATGATTCAAGTAAAGCTGAAAGTTTATCGTATTGACTGTTTGCACAATGGATATGCTACGAACCCCATTAGGAATATGGGCACCATAGGATTGGGGACCTTAACCATCTATGTGAGGTCACTTTGTTCCTTTCCTTCAGATCTTCTTCAAAATTTAACTATTTACAGAATCCTGGGTTTAACAGCCCCAGGAGTACAAATGTATGGTCACATACTTAGCATAGCCAATTGTCAGGAATGATGTGAAGTAATCCAATAGTATCTCAGTGATCATAGGTTTTCTATTTCATCTCAAAGTACAGTACATAAAATAGCCTTTTCCTACATAAAGTTTATAAAGTAGTTTTCCTTCTTCTCTCAAACCACTGCTGCTGTGCAACAATTTTCTTTAGAGGTGGACAATGGAAACTCCCAAATTTATTTCCTGTGCTCCCCAAAGAATCTTCTGAATTGTTCTGTCAAAAATGAATGCTTCAGTTTTTAATCACGTGAGGCTTACCATGACTAAAAAGAAACACCCCCAAACCACCACCAAAATTCAGGAAAAAAGAAACCTTTTGGTTGTATTTATGCACATGATATAGCCCCATGATATAGCATGTGCCATCATTTGTCCAGTAAAATGTTTCTTCCTCCCAAAAGGTCATGTACAGTCCCTGATCATCTGAACATTGTCCATCCCTATTTAATTAGTTAAAGCCATTGAGCCAAGGTTGAACTCAGTTAAGTTATAACAGTATTGCAGAAAGAGTATAATTTTTATGACTACCATGTAGGGGATAGACACACTAATCTAAATCCAATCCAATCCAGGTTAGTGCTGCAAAGACTCCCAAAGTCACACACAGTATTTCACAATTCACAATTTTTGCATACAACTTTCTCTATAGACCTTAATCCTATAATAACTTCCTTTGTGTGACCCTGTAACCCCTTAATTTGGGGTAGAGTCAGGGCGACTAGATGGAGCTGAGCATTTACAGGCTGGAATGATGCCAGGTGCTGCAGATAGTTCTTCTTTGCACCCTAACCCTATCGATGTGGAAAACAACGACAACCCAGATCTAATTGTTTCTTTCATGCGAACTTTGCAGATACTTTCTTTAAAAGAAATGCATGTACACTGTTCTTGTTCTAACTCTACTGAACAAAGAATTGATGCTACCAGACTCAGTGCTTTGTCACTTGACTCTCTGACAATGAAATCCATTATGATGGATGATACTACCTCAGTGTCCGAGAAATGCTGATGACTCCTTAAGTCATGTAGTCACCTAATAAATTCAGCTACTCAAAGTTTCCGAAATCAGAGGAAGTCCACTCATGACATGCACGCCAATCCATAAATAATTCTCAGTCCATTTTCAGTTCAGACTATAGCTACTTTTAAATCAGATTGGAATACGCTGAATATACACAATTATCAAATGGATGCTGTTTCTCTCTTCCTTTCTCATTCTTATTTTTAACAATGATATTAACCTACTTTCTTTTCAGAGTAATAAGTTTTTTTCCCCTGACAGTTTCTTCCCCACAAAGAAAGATACTGCAAATGTGTTCCTATTGAGAGTTGTACATGCACACCGAACAAGTTAAATGACCATTTACAAGATTTATAATGACAAAGTAAATGTTGTCAGGGAAAAGAAAAAATATTCCTGATTGCAGAGCACTGACGATAAAGAGACGCTGAAGAGAACTGTCAAAATGTGAGATTATGCAAAAACAGTATTGAGAACACTGCTAATCATCTGCTCTTGTCAATTACTTGAAGGGTATCTGACAGCATATTTACATTAAACAATTTTCAGAAGCAAACTCCTTAATGCTCTACTGGATTTTTTTTCTTCCTGCTTTTTCTTTGGCATGATGGATTTTTCAGAGGATCCTTAAATGTTAACGGTGTCACACACAAGTCTACTCTTGGCAGTTGAGTCCACTTTAGGAAATTACAGTTGCCTATAATAATGACAATTGCCCTCCACACACTCACAGTTATTGTCTTTGTTATTATACTGTTACTAACATTAGCATTAGATCCTCCCGTGCTATGTGGTATATCATTGCCATCTTGGGAATTCAATTATTTACCTTATGGAGCATGTGACCTGCAAGTTGGAATTTTCTGTATGCAACTGTGTTATGTCATTTGAACCTGGTCAAAATTTAGGCACTTGGAAACTGTCTCAAAGTTATGACTTCTGACCAGCAAAATCAACGGGGAAGCCAGATTCAACTTAACGACCGTGTTACTACTTAACAACTGTCGTGATTCTCTTACCAATTGTGGCTACAAGGATGGTAAAAGGGGCAAAATTCACCTAACAAATGTCCCAATTAACAGCAGAAATTTTGGGCTCCACTGTGTTCAAAAGTCAAGGACCACCTGTAATTTAAATCTGAATTTTTGTGCTTTTTTTTTAATGGAGTAAGAGAAAACAGGATAGTATCAACATAGGGCTGATAATGTGGAGAAAGAATGGAGGCTGCAGATGGGTGGAGAATATCTTTCAAATTACAATAGCTTCATAATATTTCCATCTTGAGGAAAACCATGGGAGAAGGAAGAAGGGAAAAAAAGAAACAATTTTTCAAGGATCCCAAGATTAATCATTAGACTGATCACCAGATACTACATTTTAGCATAGGATTTATAATGGTGTTTTCAAAATCTCCGTGAGGCTTGAATATTTCATCATATCTGCAAATTAAGAAGAAAGAACATCTATGCAACAGCATGGCTATTTCTGTAGAGCAGTAGACTTTGATGGGAGGAGGGGAAAAATCTGTTTCTAAGGTAGTTTGTAAAAATTATTTATTTCCGTACCAGTTAATTAGGATGGGAGTCTTTGTTGAATGCACAAGCATTAAAAAAAAGTGCTGATATTTTATGCATCTTTAACTGTAACGTGCTTCCCTGCAGCGCACTGGTAACTCCTTGACATTTAACATTCACTCACAGCAACCATAATAAGAGGTTTGATTGCTTCTTTTGCAGATGCAGAAATTTAATAACTGTGATCAGTTGCATAAATTTACTATACAACCATCTTAAGTTAGCCACATTAAAATTAAACAGAATTGTAATCTGCTGACAGATTATGGCTCCTGAAAAGCATTTCAGATTGCTGAGCACAAAGGAAGGATGGAGATGGAGATGATGGAGATGGAGGTGACAATGAAATGGAGTTGGTGATGAAGATGAGATGGCAATGGCGATAGAGAGAGATCTCCATCTAAGTTGAAGTGCCTGTGTCAAAATGACCTGATGAAATTCCATGTACTTTGTCTAATTCATTATTTTGTTATGGCTATGTTGACTACTCTTATGTTTTTCACTCTGAGGCATGATGAGTGCTGGGGGTTATGTGTTGAGTGTGTATCTGAAAAAAAAACCTGATTCTTGAGATGGCATGCCTATCTCACTTTCTTCTGGCTGTTCACAGCTGTGAAATTTTACCCAGTGTTATGTTAAGCTGTACCTCTGGAACATACATTGAAACCAGCATCTGAATACCTGAGTATTCAGTACTGAGTTTGTCAAGAATTGTAGCAACTGGATCTTAGACTTCATCATACTTCTTTGAGAATGTGTGACTTTAAAATAGGGAGAATTTAGTAGGGGTTGACATATTGAAAAGAACATGCTATTTCCCCTGGCCAAAATACTTGATCAGGGCATAGCTGTGTTTTTGTCTAGATTCACACACACGTACAAAAAAAAATTGAAGCAAACCGCTTGCAATTAAATCCTGAGGTATTTCCCAATGCAACTGCTACCTGCTAATCTTTTATAATCAATTACCTTGCATGAATTGTGTTTGTTTGCTTCTAATTATAACTAATTATGTTTTTAAATATGTTCTTTAGGCTAGCAAGAGATTGTAGTCTGAATGGAATCATGAAGCAGGGGAAGAGAAGACGAAAGAGTCTATGATTAGCAGATCGTCTTCCAAAGAGAAACTAGAATACAAAGATATTTCAATTAATAATATAATATAATATAATATAATATAATATAATATAATATAATATAATATAATATAATATAATATAATATAATATAATATAATATAATACAATACAATATAATATAATATAATATAATATAATATAATATAATATAATATAATATAACATAACATAACATAACATAACATAACATAACATAACATAACATAACATAACATAACACAATACAATACAATACAATACAATACAATACAATACAATATAATATAATATAATGCAGCGTGCCTGGCTGAGGAATTCTGGGAGTTGAAGTCCACAAGTCATAAAAGGGACAAGTTTGAAGACCCCTGATATAATATAATAATAATATATGTTACAATAAAAATGGGGGGAACCACTTCTGGTTCAGACTGTCTTCTAGTATGTTCGCTCATCAGTCTCTTCTGAAACATGTCTCTTACAAGCACAACCTCTACAGTTAAATCCAGATTTTAAAAATTATTTAAATTGCACTGAAGGTTCATAAATATAAAATGGGTGAACTTGACAAAGTAGAGTGTAAGTCATAATTGACTTTTTTCAGTGCTCTTGTAACTTCCTCAGTCACTACACAAACTGTTTACTACCTGTAAACCAACGACTCCATATTCTTTGGTGCAGAGTTGCAAGCGCCATAATTTTGCTGCCAAAAGTCTTTCCTGAATGCCATAACAGGCTTCTTACTTATCTGACTTGTCTGTTGGATTAGATGACCTCCAAGGTCCCTTCCATCATCATCATCATCATCATCATCATCATCATTAATTACCCTCTTAATTACTGAGGAAATGTGTGGGTGAACAAAGCAGAAGGTGTTGGGCCTTCTCATGAGCAGAATGTGACTCTTCTCTGCTTATAAATGTCCATGTCTGCCCCCACTCATGGTTCTTATATATCCTTCATCTCATTTTCTGCTTTTCCCCTCCAAAACTATCCCTACAAAGACTGTTCTGAATTTTTTCATAATTTACATTGTTGCCTGAGTAGGCATAGTAATTCTAGCTTTTTGGCTGAGAGGCACTTTCAGCTTTTTCTTTTACTTCAGCTTTTCTAATTTATGGAGGGTAAATAAAATAGTAAAATCCAATCAGATACAGTACATTAAGGTTATTGCCCCGTACACATTTCCCCAGGAATAATGCCTTTTGAATTTTCTATGCTTCTTATTTCGAGACAGGCATCCAGAAGTCTCTGCTATCACTGAATTAAAAGAAAAATAAAAATAAAAACGGCATCTCAAATGGGAATCTGACAGGATGGTTTTGTACGATATTCTTTAGTAGATCTGTTCATACATTGCAAATTCAGAGGGAACATCTCGAAACTTCCATCCAGATTTAATTCCTTCCATCTTCTGCCTAAAAATCTAAAGCAGCGTTTCTCAACCTTGACAATTTTAAGGCATGTGGACTTCAACTCCCAGAATTCCACAGCCAGCATTGCTGGCTGTGGAATTCTGGGAGTTGAAGTCCACATGCCTTAAAATTGTCACGGTTGAGAAACACTGATAAAGCATCCCAAAGACCTCATCAGGGCTAGCCAATCTTTTGTAACCAAAAGCAGAAGTTCTTCCTTGAATGTCTGCAGCCTCAGCAGCAGGTCAAGAGCTAAATCTGATTTCATTTGAATTCAGTTAAAATTAAGTTCAATCAATTAAATCCTGTTCATCTGACGGCATCCGTTTCATTAAATGTGTTCTGCTTCTGCCAATCTACAATTTCAATATTTATTGTTGTGGCTCTAGAGCAACATTTCAAATGCAAAGTGACAAACTGCTAAAAATGACTTGAAAACCATTTTTAGAAAGATTCAGATGAGGACAATGCTCAGGGATCACCTATAGCCTGAGGCCTCGGATTATATCTCACAAGGAGAGAAATCAAGAGTTAGGTAGACTAGAAATATAATTTAGCATAATGTGTTTTTCTACATCCTAATCTCAGATGGTTGGGGTTAATGCTTAAGAAATTACAGGTAGTCCTCGATTTACAACAGTTCGGTCATTCAAAGTTATGACAGCATTAAAAAGCCACTTATAACCATTTTTCACACTTATAACCATTTCAGCATCCCATGGTCGTGTATTTATATTCAGATGCTTGACAACGTGTTCATATTTATGACGATGGCAGCGTCCCAGGTCATCTGATCCTCTTTTTGTGACCTTTTGACAAGCAAAGTTAATGGGGACGCCAGATTCACTTAACAACCGTGTTATTAATTTAACGAATGCAGTGGTTCACTTAACAAATATGGCAAGAGAATTCGTAAAATGGTTCACTTAACAAATTTCTCACTTAGCAACGTAAATTTTGGGTTCAATTACGCTCATAAGTCGAGGACTACCTGTATAAGCACCAATATTTTTCAGTTTAAATTAACATTTTTCATAATGGATTCATTTAAAAAAATTATCTGGTGGCGGTTTGGATGTTATACATCTCTGCTTCCTTCTGGAAATTGATCTGGTTGAAAAATGGGCTACAAATTTGGACAGAGATTGCCATGCTAGAGAAAGGAAAAGTCGGGGGGACTTTTTTCAGCACCAGAAGAAGGCTGTTTTCATCAGAGGCAAACAAAGAGCCTTCCTATTAAATGCAATAATGAGAATCTCTGGTGCCCATCGTAATGTTTACAAACTCCTAAGAGCCGCGGCGAAAGGAACAGATTTTCCTTTCCTGAGATGGCTGGTCAGCCCCAGACAAACAAAGATTTAACTGAAACGTTAGGAAGGAAATAATAGCCATTTCCAATGATAATACACAATTTTAGCACCTACGCTCAGTTGATTTAGGTGATCGGGTAACATGTCAGGCAGCCTGCCTTGGTTAGGTAAGCTTTTAATGAGTAATTGGCAGTCTTATTTCTGTTTTAGATTTGGTTTGTCATTGGCTATCCATTACCTGCCATTCATCTTTGATCTCTTTGGACAGGCCTGATCAAAAGATGTCATTTGACCTACTCCAGTTGGCAGAAACTTGCATGACTCTCATAAAGGGGACACCCCGTCTATAAATAAAATGACATTATTATTTTTCTGTCCTATCATGTAGAAGAGACAATTATGATAATACAGTGTCTGTCACTAGCTCCTCGGCAAATTGCTAGCTCTCACGCAACTGTTTAGCTTTCTTATTTGTTTTTTGTCTGTTTTCCTCCATTTCGAGTGGAAAATAAAGCAGAATTGAAATCGCTAATGCCTTCGCCTCACACTCTGACAGACTCGGGGATTTCTTCTCTATGGCGCTGACATGCAGATGTGACCATCAGATTATCTTTGACAATGGCAGCTGGTGACCAAGAGTCGTATTGTTCAGGACACTGGACAACAATGGAATGGAATTATAAACTGGATTTAACCACTGGCAGACAAAAGCTCAAATTTAGACCAGAAATGATCCATGAGGCCACAAAATCCCAGGTGTGATGTCTTGTACTTTAATAAAGCCACACCAGAGTTAGCGGTGAAGCTTTCAGAGGACAGAATACACACATGTGAAGCTGGCAAACCAGGAAGTGTAGTATGTCCATAGGTAAAATCCTGAAGGGAACAGGAAAAATACAGTAATTGCTGGTAAGATTGCTACCTCCAGAAAGTTTATAGTTCCCAAATAGTAGTAGTAGTAGTAAGAACCAGGAATATCTCTCCTCAATTCTATCTCAGAAGAGCCTTCTTTAAGATTAGCCCAACAAAACAAAAAGCAACTTAAAGAGATAGCAAACGGTCAATTTGGCCTTTTTATACACCCAAAGCCTCTTCTTCATTGATATGGAACCAGATATCAATTAACATAGTAAACTGTATGTGAGTCTAATCCAGAATTCCTTTAATAAACTTTGCACCTGTAGTATTGCTAAAGGAAATTACATATGCCCAAAGGTACCTGCGAAGACACATCTGCCACTATATCTGTTTTAGTTTGCCAACCCAAATTTTCCACAACAGCCACCCATGACAGAGGGGGAATTTATGCAGCCTGTGTCATAAACCAACAGAGATTGGTGGTGCCATCTTAACAGTTTCTAAAATTATTGCTTTTTATACCACCTCGAACTCCTGGAAGAAAACAAGGATATGCAACTCTAAAAATAAATTATTTTTCAGATGCTTTTCAGCAATACTCGCTTTTCCAAAGATTATGAGGCTGTAAGGAACTAATACCTCTCCCTAAATGTGCAAATGGATCGTTTGCACAAGACTTTTAAAATCAGGCAGAAGACCCCCCCCATGGAATTAACAGTAGGTGGACAGGGTGCCCCACAAGTTGCCATTCATTTCTGACACACAATGAACAGATAGACAAAGACAACACAGACACTTAAAGCCAATAGAAAGTAGCAATGTTTTAAAATCAAAGTAAGGTAAGATGGAACAGATTTTGTTTTTGCCTTCAACTGTAACATATCTACACAGAACACTGCTTAATTGCAAATCCCAAAAGCATCATCAAGAACAAAAAAAGGTGGAGCAGTTGATTCTTTGGTAGACTTCCCATACATTTCCAAATATACGTGAAAATGCTCACAGGTACATGAATGGAACTTCCACCATATTTTTACCATGTGCCATGCTCATGTTTATTGCATACGTTAAGGTTGAATATCCTGGGTGAACTTATCAGGGCTTTTATCATTTAGAGAAAAGATCTTAAAAGCAGGGAAGATTATTTGGCCAGAGGGAAGGCTTAGATTATTTAATCTTCAACGAAAAAGCATTTTCTGCAGTCCCTGTGATGAAGAAAATCAGAGGACCATCAAGGATGATATATGGACTGCAGTCAGTATGATGAATAAAACGCTTGTATAAGATCGTCTCTGATCCATAAGAAAAGGTAAAAGTCTCCCCTGGCTTGTCATGTCCATCTTTAGGG
The DNA here is from genome assembly GCA_034064705.1 of Bothrops alternatus. NCBI lineage: Eukaryota > Metazoa > Chordata > Lepidosauria > Squamata > Viperidae > Bothrops > Bothrops alternatus. The sequence continues at coordinate 3,195,386 of JARGCV010000235.1, forward strand.
ACCAGTGCTCATCTCCATTTCCTAGCTGAGGGAGTCAGCATTGTCCAAAGATGTTTCTGTGGTCATGTGGCCAGCATAACTATACTCTGAGGTTTGTGGTACCTATGTATCTATTTGTATTTGCACACTATTGAACTGCTGAACTGACAGGAGCTGGGGCGGGAAGGGAGCTCCACTCATCACGTGGTGCTTGAGTCTCGAACTGCCAACCTTCCAGTTGACAAGCCCAGCGTCTTTATGGCTAGACCACCATGCCCCCATTTTTAGCCCATAGATTAAGATTAAGAATGTTAAAGAAAAATGCCAAGATGTATGAGAATGAATGCTTATGTACAGTGATAAAGAAAATAAGAAGTTTTTTTAATTACACAAAAAGTGTTAAGATTTAATGCTTACGGACTACATTCTTAGATGACAATGTGATAAGTAATTTGGCTGCATTTACATCTTCATCTATCCATTCTGCTGCGCACAGTACTAGCCTTCTGGTGTGAAAGTTCTGTCTTGATGTCCCATCATTCAAATGTTTCATCTCTGTAGAGTATAACTATCTGAAGACACATTCTGATGCTACCACATCCTGAAAGAGGTCCTTATACAAGGTAATGATGCCCCTGATTTAAGTGCAAGCTAGAAACAATCTAGTCTGCACAATTCTTCTCCTTTTCGATAGCAGTCCCAGTTTGATACTTGTCACAAACAGTTCTCTGCACATCTAATTGTACTGCTCAGATAGATGTGCGCTCTTTTGTTAGGGAGGCAGACAACTTTGAATGATGTTACTACTCAGAAAGCTGCAAAATCCATCAGGAAACTTGGCTGAGTTGAGACTTCTCTAATTTACCTGAGCTCATTTCTTCCGGCTTCAAACTTAATAGAGGTACATAATCACATGTGAAGTAATGAAAAATAAAGGTTCACAACAGGTAATTTGGATCAAAGGCAGATTAGCCTGAACTCTTGTGTTTATTCTCGCTGAAACAAATAGAGATGCTTAGCTTCACAAATCTAATCTGAAAGTGTGCTTCATTCACTGCTACTGCTACTACTTAACAATTATTTAGTGCCAATAATATGCCAGGTGCTACACAGCACAGATGTGATGCCCGGAGGGCATAAAATCTACATTAAGCAAACAAGACAAGGAGGAGAAAAAAAATCAGGGAACGTGCTAGTGAGTAGTAGATATGGAACAAGTGAAAGTCAGATGACAGTGGAAGGGGGAAAAATGTAAGAAGGTTGAGGGATAACTATTCAGAATGAAGGTTTTGATGGATATCTAAGATTCATGAATGAAGGTGAATATACGTGTCCCAGGATAATCTTGCAGGATCCAAACTGGGTGGGTCACTGGGACCAAAGGTTTCATCTTCCGAGCTTTGGGACTCGTGCTGCAGCCCATTCCTCAGTGAACTTCTGTCTAGCCAGAGAGAAATTCCCTGAAAATGGGTTCCAGCACAAGTCCGAAAGCTCGGAAGACGAAACCTCTGGTCCCGATGACCGACCCAGATTGGCTCCTGCAATAACTAAGACTGATGTTTTTAATGTAAAATCTTGCCTGCGGAGTGGATGTTATATCATGCTACAGATTTTCTCTTCCATATAGACCCCTCTTCTGTATAGGAAGAACTGCTGTATGTGGTTTTAGATTTCCCATAGGTGTTGGACCCACAAGAGGTCATATGGCAGTAGACCCCTCTTGCAGTAGATGACAAAGGACAGGGTCTTTTCCATATAGAGAAGCTAGCTAGATCAATCAACCCTTATTCTATGGAGAATATAATGGTTCACCATAGGTAAGAGCCATGGCTGGGTTAGGGAATATCATGACATATATGATTCTACCATCCAGCATCTCGTTGTAGTGGTGCCCATTCGGTGCACGAGGTCTAATGGTAGAGCCTGCTGAGGGAAAGCTGTCATCAGAGATCGTTCCAGAGCACCAGAAGCAGCAATATAGATCCAGGTAGGAAAGATAGAACACACACACATAGAGAGTGAACACATTCATATCCTACCAGAAAAGAACTCTTCATACAAGTCAACCAAGAAAAGAGATACAAAACAAATGCAGATTAATTAACTTACTACAACGTCACAAGTCAACCTCCTGGGAAGGAGAGAATTTTACTTTTCTTTAACAAATCTGATTCCCTAATCAGATCTAGCATTAGGGAGTAAATTCACATTCACCAAAATCAAGATGCAAACAACTATAGTAGCCTCCTGAGCTATGAAGTACAAAAGAGGACGGGGGTATGGCCCAAATATTTAAGAAAGAGAAGTAGCAATTTAAAAGTTGAGAAGGAAGTCCCCATAATTATGTACAGCAAAGCATAAGATAAACTACACTAAGACACTGGATGAACCTCTGTCTCTCTATGGACTTACACAGACATCTGCACACCCAAATAGTTTATGTAGTGATAGAACTATAAGGGTTAATGAAGAAAGATGCAAGAGGGCCAGTTTGGTCTAGTGGGTAAGGCATCTGGTTAGAAAGCAGGAGACTGAGTTCAAGTCTCACCTTAGACATGGATGACCAGTTGTTCTGTCTAAGCCCAACATACCTCACATGGTTGTTGTTGTGGGGAAAATAGGAGGAGGGAATTGTGCTGGATATGTTTGTCACCTTGAGTTATTTGTAAAAATAATTAAGGCGGGTTACCAAACAAACAAGCAAATAAATAAGCAATTTCTTTTTTTTTTATTAGCCACAGTGGCTAGAGAGTGAGAGCTCCAGAAATAGCTAACTACAAGCCAAAAGTCATACAAATGACCTTTTTCATTTTTTCTACTGGAGGCTCAAAGGATATAATGGAACTGGAAAAGGTGCAAAAAAGGGCAACAAGAATGATCAAGGAAATGGAGTGCCTCCCTTATGAAACCAGATTGCAACGCCTTGGTCTCTTCAGCCTTGAAAGACGGCGTTTAAGGGGTGACTTGATCGAAGTGTATAAAATCATGCATGGGATAGAAAAGGTGGATAGAGAAAAATTCTTTTCTCTATCACACAATACCAGGATAAGGGGGCACTCCCTAAAGCTCATAGCTAAGAAAGTGAGGACAAATAAAGGGAAATATTTCTTCACCCAGAGGGTCATCGATTTATGGAATTCACTTCCAGAAGGGGTCGTGACAGCTGTCAGCCTTGACAGCTTCAAGGCAGGGTTAGATAGATTCATGGATGCCAAGTGTATCGGTGGTTATTAAAACAGATGTCCATGTGCCGCCTCTATGTTGGTTGAGGCAGGCAGGATTCCCTTGGGTACCATTTGTTGGGGGTCAAGGGAAAGGGAGGGTTTTGCCTTCTCTTTCTGCTCAAGATCCCCATGTACAATTGGTGGGCCACTGTGTGACACAGAATGCTGGACTCGATGGGCTTTGGCCTGATTCAGCATGGCTCTTCTTATGTTCTTATGTTCTTATGTACCTGTGTTAAGTTTGAAAGAAGCAGTATTTGACAAAATCAAAATTAAGAAACAATCGCTCCATCTCAATTTAAACAGAGCCTTGTCTAATGTATTCAGATGCATATTTCAACTGTCAACCTGCTGAGCAAATCCACTGGTAGTATTTGTAGCAGCAGCAGTAGTAGCCTTTGTGTTATGGGTTGCTCATTTTCCTCGTTCGGCAACAGACTGGATTTTGCAACAAAATGTCCATGCCGCAATTAAGGCTTCTTTTTTTAAAAAAAGGAGACATTATTCCCATTGCAAAAATTCTAAGAGAGGAGTTAGGACCAAAATTGCATAATAAAATATGCTCGCTCAACAATTATTGAGCGGCCTGCCTTTATGATTAATTGCAAGGACACGATGATGGGTTCTGCATTGAAAATGAGGGCTAAGTTCCCTGAAAGAAAAGGAAGCAAACATATGCATGTAAAGTCATCATCGTCGTCGTCATCATCATCATCATCATCCATCGCCCTGGCGTCTTAAAACTCTGGTTTCTGAAAGTAGCCTAGTCTTCTGTACATAAGCAAATAGGTCTGTATTTGAAGCCAGTCCTGAGAGCAAAGAACACACATTTGGCTCTCCCATTTCACACCCCTTTGCTGATTTGCTATGTCTTATTATTTGCAGAGGCGCAGCTGGGATGCGAAGGCAGTCAATCATTGCCAAGGCTCTTGAGAAACTCCCAGTAACACATAAACCTTCATTGACTTTCTGTTGCTGTGGTGGAGGGCTTGGGCACTTGATGAATGTCAGGATGTGTTGTAGCATAGACTTTTGGAAATGAGTAAAGGGCCCCCCCACGTGAGAGACTGACTCATCATTTTATCACTCTTCTCCTCCTCACCCAAATAGGAAGGACTCCCACTGAGTGATTTGGGGGATAGGAGAGCAAACAATAATGGCCCCGGAGCAGCTCTTCATTTATTGCAACAGGACAGTTGCGTTGGACTTAAGATCAAGGTGGAAGGAAAAGACAGTGAGACTCTCTCTCTCTCTCTCTCTCTCTCTCTCTCTCTCTCTCTCTCTCTCTCTCTCTCTCTCTCTCTCTCTCTCTCTCTCTCTCTCCACAGCAGGATTTTATTTCCAGCGATGGAGAATAGAACTTTCCTCCATGCATCAGGCTGCTATCAATGAGAGACACACCAGCAGGCTATGTTGCAAACCTGAAAAATAAAAGGTGTGTGTAATAATCGTAGAGTGTGTGTTATTAATCCACCAATAGGGATGTGCACACCCCAGTGGGAAGAGTCCTTGCACGGAATGTAAGCGCTTCTGTATTTCTATTGTCTGGTTGTATCAGATGTCTTTCTGTCTGTGTGTGTCTGTGCGCATGCCTCTCTCTTCTCGCCTTGCTCTAGGTTATAAACCTCCTTCTCTCAGCTGCCTGTCTTCTAACAAGATATTTTCATTCTCCTTATGTGTATCAATTCATGGGGTGGAAGTTAAACAGTTTGGGAAGGGTCTTGTGTAATTCACACTGCCAAACACTGCAGCAACTAGAAAAATCAAGACCCTCGCTGCAGAGTTGAATGTTATGAAATGAGCTGTCCCATCATCTCAGCTGAAGGAACGCAGCAGGCATGATTCCCCTTCTCAAATGAAGCCCCTCCATTTGTCAAAAGCCCCTCCTTGCATTCAGCTGCAACAATCGGTTTTCACTATTTCAGTTGTATTTTTGATAAATCTATAAATGATTGTGGATTGCTGTGTGAATGATGAATGTGTGTTGGTTTTTATTTTTAATGCTTTTTTTTTAAATTTGGACTTAGATTGTGAATATTGTTTTATATATGTTGTAAGCCGCTCCGAGTCTTCGGAGAGGAGCGGCATATAAGTCCAAATAAAATAAATAAATCAATAAATCTGAATTTCTCCTTCTTAAAAAGAACTGTCAAACCTGTCAACTGTTGTGCCCCCCCACACACACACAATAAAATCTCATCAATATATAACCCTGAGGATATCCTATCCTATCTTATCCTATCCTTTCCTTTGCTCCCCTCCCAATTCCTTTCCCTTTCCCTTCTTCTCCTCTTCCTATTTCCCTTCCCTTCCTTTCCCTCCCTTCTACTCTCATTTCTTTTCCCTCCTTCTCTTCCTCTTCCTCTTCCTCTTCCCCTTCCCCCTTTTCTTTCCCTTACTTTCCTCTCCTGCCCTATTTTCTTTTCCTTCTTTCCTTCCTCTCTTCTTCCCCTTCCTCCTTTCCCTTCCCTTCCCTTCCCTTCCCTTCCCTTCCCTTCCCTTCCTTCCCCTTCCCCTTCCCCTTCCCCTTCCTTTCCCAGCTCACATTTTGACTGGGCAGTAATGCTCACTTCCTCAGCCTCTACATAGGAAGTGCAAATATTACTTTCATTCATTCCATCCAAAGCAAAACAAACCATCTTCCCTTGCCCAGGAATTCACTTCTTCCACATTTGAATAGGGAACATATTCCTCCTACTTAAAACATTCAGGGGTGAGCAAACTTATCTGTTGGCAGTGAGAGGCATTTGCAAGTCTGAAGACCACCCAAAATTTGCAGAAACACAAAACACCTTAAGAAGGACACAGGCACACAGACAAAGAAGCTCTCAAAACAAGGAATATATATGTGTGTATTTCTTATCTTTGACTAACCTGCCTCAGATGGCAGATGCTATAAGGAGAAAAAGAGGTGGACTATTGTTTATTCCTTATTGAGTTGGAGGAAAGAAAAGTAGTTACTTTAAGAGAGAGAGAGAGAGAGAGAGAGAGAGAGAGAGAGAGAGAGAGAGAGAGAGAGAGAGAGAGAGAGAGAGAGAGAGAGAGAGAGAGAAAGGGAGAGAGAGAGAGAGAGAGAGAGGGAGGGAGGGAGGGAGAGAAAGAGGGAGAGAAAGAGAGAGAGATATATCATGGTGGTATAAAGCATTGGATTGTGATGTAGGAGGTCTAGGGTCAACACTGACCAAGGACATTCCTAGAGAGATTTAAATTATTCTTTATCTTAGAGACTAACCTGAAAACGAGGTGGACTATTGTGTATTCCATACACAATATATCGCCCTAGACCTCCTACATCACAATCCAACGCTTTAACCATTATACCACCATGGTTCCCTTCTGAACTCCTGCTTCACAAATTGCAGATTGATGAGTATGAAATAGCTGGATATGCGTTCTTACCCATTCTTAAACGGCCAAGGCTGTTCTTTTCTCCCTTTTTTCTTTTAAGCCTTTCAAGTCTCAATTTCTCAAACAAGACAGTCCAGATATGTGGATTGCATTTCTAGAAATTCCCTAGACACAGGGATTAGGGATTCCCAAACAGTAATCCAGTGGGTGACAAGGACAGGATTCTCCTGCAGATGACCACTTTCCCCAAAGAGAATCCCCATTAGAAATTGCTGGTGTTGATGATACAGTGGCCAAACTCAAAGTTATATCGAGATAAACTTTCTCTTGACTCCTTGATTTCTTCTAGGCCAGAGGCAAGAGAGGTAGCCCTTCTCTAAAATCTGAAGCAACTTTCTCCAAAGCCCCCCCTTTTATGGATATTGCTGCATTGTATTATTATAAGGCACTCACTAGTACATTATATTATTTACTAATATCAGTAAATACAATGCTACTTAGAGAGTGTTGACTGGCAGTTAGTAACATTCAGAGATGTTTAAATATCTTAAACTTTTAAAGATAAAAAACATTAGGTCAATATGAACTATGTTCTCTAAAATATTAATGTTGATAAGCACAAGGTTGCTTATATTTTACATCCAAAGTTGATCGAAGCATTTGTTAAACAACTGTAAAATGCTATATTTGCTATATAATAAAGATTTCTATCTTAAGCTTAATGCTTAATACTAAGCACTGTAGTGTTACTTACTGTTCTTTGTGTATATTAAAACAAAACAAACAACAAGCAAGACAAGCTATTGGATGTCTAGCTTCCCCTTTCTTGTGCCTCAACCCATTTGCAGTGTTTATAAGCATTTGGGGGCCCCTTCAAAACCATGCTGCAAGTGTTTATATTTTTATAATATATTGTAAATTATGGGAACCATTCATGAATTTGATTAAAGCTTTTTGAACTTTCAAAAGGATAGACAAAGCATTGCCCACAAACTGTCCATTGACCCCTTACATTTGCTCTCAGTTCACCCACACTTTGCACTACTTCGACTTTTCTTGGAGAGTCACAATTAATGAGTACACAGGCATTAACTAGATGGACCAAGTTTAATTCCATTTCTGTTCTTTTGGGGAGAAGATTAGATCAGAACTCTCTTCCCCACATCTAGACCTTCATACGTAAAGATGAATTCTTTTGTGTAAGCCAATATAGCTGTTCCAATAGAACAGGGGTAGGCAACCTTGGCTCTTTTATGACTCGTGGACTTCAACTCCCAGAATTCCTGAGTCATAAAAAAGCCAAGGTTGCCTACCCCTGCACTAGAAGAAGATGTGTATGTAGCTGAGGGTTGAATTGGGGAGTTCTTGGTGCTCTTTGCTTGGTTTTTCATTTGCAGATGTTTCATTACCCAACTAGGTAACATCTTGAGCAATAGGACTCCACAATATAGCTGTGATTTTCAAGCTTGGCAACTTGAAGATGTATGTATGGACATTGATTCCCAGAATTGAAAATGCTGGCTGAGGAATTCTGGGAGTTGAAGTCCACACATCTTCAAGTTGTTGAGGTTGAGAGACACCTACAATACACTGAGACCAGAAGTCTCCAAACAGTGTTTCTGTGGATTCCTCTTCGATGTTCCTCAGGTTTCCTCATTTACCTGACTTTTACATCTTAAAAAAACAACAATTCTCAATTAAAAAGAAAAGCTGTGTCCAGGAAACTAAAGCCCCAGGCTTGATTCAAAATGGATCTCCTCAGCCCCAAAGCTTTGCTTTCAAAAATAATAACATTATGGATAACCAAAGTTGAGCGCTCTGTTTGAAGGTATGCTCACCTGCCCACAAAATGAAGATAAGTATGGATAAGAAAATATTCTGCTGGGAGAATGATGCCACAACAGTTAACATTAGGTCAAAATAAGTTTGTTCCCCTCAAATGATTTATCCAATCTAACAGGACTGGGAACCATAAACTCAGGAGAAACTGCAAGAATTTTGGAGAAATATTCTATATATAAAAAAAAGCTAGGAAATCCTGACTATATAAATTTCAGGAACTGCAGTGATTCTAGAATCTTGTTCTGTTTATAGATACAAATTCAAATTCAAATAATTCAAATTCAGAATAGAGATGGGAGGGATCTTGGAGGTCTTCTAGTCCAGCCCCCTGCTCAAGCAGGAGACCCTATACCATTTAAGACAGGTGGCTGTCCAGGCTCTTCTTAAAAACTTCCAGTGATGGAGCACCCACAACTTCTGAAGCCAAGCTGTTCTACTGGTTAATCATTCTCACTATTAGGAAGTTTCTCCTTAATTCCAGGTTGCTTCTCTCCTTGATTATTTTCCATTCCTTGTTTCTTCTCCTGCCCTCTGGTGCTAAGAATATGTCTTCGTGGAAGCCCCTCAAATACTGGAACACCACTATCATGGTGTCCTTCTCTTCTCCAGTCTAGCCATACCCAAATCCTGCAACCGTTCTTCATATGTTTTAGTCTCCAGGCCTTTTATCATCCTAGTTGCTCTTCTCTTCAAAACCTGCCCATGTTTCTATTCTTTCCCATCCTACACCACAGGCCCTCTTTTGAACAGGCTGGACTGTATCCATATGTTTTTTGTTTGTTTGTTTGTTTTCACAGTGGTCAGAGGCTTATCTTCCTTTTATTGACTGTGTAAGAATTACTGTCTATATAAATGTCCAGAGGCCCCTGAATGAGATACATTAGACTTCCTAATGAACCACCAGATCGAAGAAGGATCCCAACTAAAACATCTCCAAAACAAACACTCAAAGTATTAGGTCTGGATCCCACATGCATCCCCATTTGTTTCAGTATGGGGGGGGGAAGAACCCCAAAGTCTTTGGTACAGATAAAAATTGATTATTATCCTTCTTTCCAACAAATGTAAAACTATATTAAATCAGAGCAAATGTTTCTACATTGGAGATTCTTTACTTAGAATTGATCCCAAGATCAGCCTTAAGCAGCACAGACTTGAGAATAAGTCCCACTAAAATCAATAGAATATACATCGGAGCAGATTTATGTTGAATCGGATCTTAAGTATAACTGGCACATGAAAGCGCATTTTGTTTAAACGCTTTCACTAATCTTCATTCTTAGGCACACATACAAATGGTGAAATGGTATGAATATGTGTGTTCATGTGTGTGTGTGTTCGTGTGTTTGTGTGTGTGTGTGTTTCCATGCATGCATCCATGTGCACCTCCCTAATATTCCTCAAATGCACTAATTTTGGGGGAGTGAGGTTGGGTGGGAGAAGGAGTTGGAGATAAATTGTCTATAATAAGCGCAAGTGCTATACCCTAATGCTTTTTTCCCCCTCTTTCATTCCTACAAAATGGGCCAAGTTGTAATTTGCTTATAGTGTTGAAGGGTTGATCACCAAACTTGAAGATGCTGAGATATCACAGACAATCAAGAAGGTGGGAGGAATAATCATTTTCCTGGAGAAATAAACAGCCTTTATCAGAAGCTTGATTCTGCTTAAATTACTCCTATAGTATCACAGAGTATTATGTACCTTATTTGTCTTATTGTTGTTTTTTTTTCCTAAAGGAGACATCACTGGGCTATTGCATGACAAACATTGAAAACCTCCCTTCCACCGAAACTGACAAGAAAATATTTTTGATCCAGTAAGAATATTTATAAATGCTTTCTATAGATGGAAGCAATTGCTTCAGATTGCTTTCGGGTTACCGACTCTTTCCAAATAAACAGAGCAGATCACCCAAGGAGTGAGCTTCTACAAATGGGGAGGGGGTTTTAGTAGGACAAATGGGGATGGTTCACAAAAAGGAGAAAACAGTTGTACTTTATCCTGATGGGCCCCCCTCCTCTCTAAACCCCCCCACATAGACACATATAGACAGTGTGTGTGTGTGTATACACACACATCTATCTATCTATCTATATACACATGTACACCTACACACGCACATATAAAATTTGTGTGAGTGTGTTTGTTCATGTGTGTCTCTGTGTCTGTGTGTGTGTGTCTGTGTGTGTGTGTGTTTGTGTGTAGGCTAAAATCAGAAAGGTTTTGTGAAAAGAAAAACGGTTTGCAATAAAAAGCTGAAAACAGCAGTGCTCCAAGGCAATTTAGACTGCAAAACACAAACCATTAAGTTTGTGCATTATCTTTTAATTTAATCTTGAATGATTTATAATCCATCACGCAAGGCTTCAACCATATCCAATTATTCTCTGCTGCTTGATTGACAAGAAAGGTGATTTATTAAGCTAATAAAAAGTGATGTGAGCTGAGCTCATATAAAAAATAACCAGCTGGACAAAGACTTTAAAGAGATACCAACCTTTTCCCGCCTCCCTTGCTGGGGAAAAAAGGGTTCTGTCACTCCCAGCAATTCAACAGTAATCATGCAGTAAGTTAAGTATCTGGGTATAACTATTATAATTCAAGTCTGAATCTGTCTTTCTATTTTCAGTCAAGTACAATTTGTTTTGGGCATGAGTGTGTCTGTGTGTACTATTTACTTAGAGAAACCACCCATGCCACAATCAAATTGGCAAAGAATCAACTTGCTCAAAAACATCCTTGGTGGAACAAAAGCTGATTTTATGGGGCCAGCTCAACTCTTCTGCTCCTCTCTTCTTTGATCCCTTTTTCGTGTTGCCCCTTAGAAAAAAGAAAGACAATTGGGGTGTTGTTTGCACACAACCTGAACCCTACCGAAAGCAACAAAGGCTTGCATGCTGGCCTGCTTGAAGGATCTGTGGGCATATGGGCCATGGAGGAAGTAACGGAGGGTAATTGTTTAGCTAATGCTGCACCTATCCGTCAGGGTGAAGGGAGGAGAGAGAGAGAGAGAGCAAGAAAGGGGAGGAGGGAAGCAAGTTTGTGAGATGAAGTGGTATAGATGAGCCTTCTTTTCATAAACACCAGGATACCACTTTAATGTCCAAGATGCTGGTTTGTTTCACTGAGCACAGCACTTCAGAACTAATGATGCAATCAAGACACTTCCAATCAAGCAGGCTGTGCAATAGAAATAGCGCTATTTGCAACAGCCGCCTTGGCGTCTGCTAAAATTTTCTGGAACAGAAAACGGAAATAAGGAGCTGAAAGCAAACCCACCTACCCCCCCACCCCCCCACGCATGCATACACAAACACACAGACACATAAACACGGGGGGGGGAGAGAGACACCACACCACACCATGTTTTCTAGATGGAAGGTTTCAGAGGGAAAAAAAAGAAATTTGAAATGGGAAACCTTCCAGGCAGATGCTGTGTCATCGAGGGAGGGGCAGGGAACGGAGCAGCATCTTTTATTCCGGCCTTTTTAATTCCTCGATTATTTTAGTCCTGCGCTTTGCCACCGAATATTCTCAGCATGATTCTGTTTTCCATTGCTGCCCTTCACAGTTTATTATCACAAGGAAGACTGGCGAGCTTGTTCTCTGCAGGCAGAGAGGATGGGAGAAAGCCAAGGTGGAGGGGGGGAGTGCAAAAGAGGAAGAAGACAAAAAGGAGGAGGAGGAGGAGGAATCCAATAACAACAAGCCAGATTCCAGTAAACCTGAATTATCAGGCTAACTTAGGACACTTCTTCTCCTGTCTTTCCCAAAAATGTCATGAGTGAAATGGGAGGGGGGGATTTAGGATTAGTTCTGAAGAGGGTTTGGAAAGCCCTGAAGATCTACCAGGCTCTATGAATAGATACTGATTTTCAGAGTAATGAAAGGGAAATGAAATCTCTCTCTCTCTCTCTCTCTCTCTCTCTCTCTCTCTCTTAAGGGATTTCTGAGATAGCTATTTCGAGTTATTTAACTCTCTTCAGTCAGAACTCACCCTTCCGGGATTCGAACCTGGGCAGTCTGCACACTAAGCAGATGCTTAAACCTCTAAGCCACAGGCTCTCTCCCGCTTTGTCAGTAATCAGGGAGGGAAGATGTGTATATAGTGTTTCTTTTTTAGATAGCACCCTGTAAACCCAAATATGGGAGGAAGAAATCATTCTTTCCTTTGCCTGTTTCAGCTCAACCCAGAGCCATCTGCAAGCACAAATATATATATATATGTTTTTAAAATTGTTAACAAAGAAATAAGGGATTTCTGAGATAGCTATTTCGAGTTATTTAACTCTCTTCAGTCAGAACTCACCCTTCCGGTGAGAGAGAGAGAGAGAGAGAGAGAGAGAGAGAGAGAGAGAGAGAGAGAGAGAGAGAGAGAGAGAGAGAGAGAGAGAGAGAGAGAGAGAGAGAGAGAGAGAGAGAGAGAGAGAGAGCAACTACGGTGAGCAACTACGCCCTTCGGACTTCAACCCCCAGAATTCCCAGGCCAGCATAGTTCTCAAAGTATGGTCTGGGGGACCTCTAAGGGCCTCCAAGATCTTTTCAGGTTGTCCACGAAGTGAAATAAATACAGTTCTCAGTTTTAATCTCTAACACAGTAAATATTGATAGCTATTGACCACATCGACCAAGGATCTTGGGGTCCTTGGTCATTTTTAAGAATAAAAAGGGATCTTGAGTCTGAAAAGTTTGAGAATGGCTGATCTAGAGGAAACCAAACCTTTAGGACAGCTTTCTACCAGGTCAATAGTCATTCATACAAGGATTTTTTTGAAAGTGCTCTACATGACCCAAAGTCCTGAGATCATCTGTCACATATCAATTGTTGAAAAACTATATGCCTCAAGGCTTAAATGCAGACTGCATGATCCACAAGGAGATGTAAAAGGCAGATTTAAAATAGGCAACTAAATGTAAGCTCTACTTCTTCAGGTGATCATTCTCATTAAAATCAGGGAGCATTAAAAAGGTTTCATACTGCCTGAGGCAACGGCTATCAGTCAGGGCAATCCATATGAGCTGAAAATCAACAGTTTTCTGAGAATCCTGCTTTTGTCTCTTGATTTTCCATGAATAAGTGGTGTTTGGGTGGCCAGAAAACCATCACTGTCCCAAATCATCCTTCCCAGCTAGAGACATGACAGCAAGGAATCTTACTCTGCAAGAGAAGAATAAATATTTTGCCCTGGGCCCTTGGTCATTCCCATTGGGAAACCCTTGGCTATGGAAGGCTCTGTTAGGAAAACAGAAATTCTCTACAGTATCAACCATTCAAGATGCATAACAGCCAATTTCAAGTTATAAAAGGGTAGCCTTTTCATGGATAAACTAGAGTCTGAGGCCCGGGCACAAGTATTCAAATATAGTTCTCTTTTTAAGAGGCATTATGGAGACAAATTCCTTCTGTGTCCAATCACACTTGTCTGTCCAGTCACACTTGGCCAATAAAGAATTCTATAAAGAATTCTATAATTAATCTCCCCAAAGGATGTATATATTATTGGTTTTTTTAAGGCAGTGTTTCTCAACCTGTGATCATCACAGGGGGACCATGGAAGCTTGAAGAAATGCTATGATTTAAATCTTGAGTTAAGTCTTGGGGGTCCGTAAACATGGTCCGTGTCCACAAAAGGTGTTTAATGGGAGTCCGTGGAGAAGAAAATGTTGAGAACCACTGGTGTAAGGTATTCTGCCCCTGGGCCTTTGACTGTGATTGTGTGAGTGTAATAAATTATCTAGTTTTTATATAGTATTGTAATTAGAAATTTTAATTGATTCTTTGTTTATGTTTTTACTTGTATTGTTGTTGTGAGCTGCCCTGGGTCTTAGGAGAAGGGCGGCATATAAGTTTAAACAAATAAATAAATAAGTTTAAACAAATAAATAAATTCTTCTCTGTAATGACCAGGCCTTCTATAAAAAGCCCCAAGGCTGATGCACATTTTTATATATTTCAAAATCATATTTTCTTATGCTTCTTATCATTTCTGGGTGGCTGCAAAATTTTAGCTGACCACCAGATGAAGCAAAGTGCATGTCTCTGTTTGCCAACTTGCAGTTATCCAGACCCTCGGCAAAGATGGAGGCACTATTCCCAGGCATTAACTTCTCTTAATATTTATAAATACACAGAAAGTGCCTTCCCAGAAGACAAAAGATTACATCCTATTTCATATGTTGTATAAAATAAGGATTGAAATGTTTCTGAGCAGAATATTCCCTTAAGTCCTGGCTGTACCTACCGTATGTTTGCTACAAGACGAGTATATATAATTATACGATCATACAATTAAACCATCAATGCTTCTGTTACTGCCTTTCCAAGGATTAACATCCAAAAACTGACTTAACATCAAAGATTCTTAAAGGGTCTTTTTCATGGTTTTCTGAAACATATTGAATGGGAATTTTACTGTTCTTGGGTAAGTGTGCAAATGTGAAGATGGTTTTAATGCCAAGAAGGATTCACACTTTTCCAGATCTTGTGAAATCATTACGCAGGGTTCAAGTGGATGAAAATCCATTGGTTTCATGTGTGTGTGTGTCTGGGTGTGTGTCTGGGTGTGTGTGTGTGTGTGTGTGTGTGAATGTTAAATACAGATTTTAACTCTGAATCTTTATGGGAATTTTTTTTTGAATGTAAAACATTGCGATTTAATGGATGGGAGATCAGGGTAGAACTGTCTTTTTCATGAAAATATGCAACAGATGTTCAGGGATTCACCTCCCCCCTAGTTCCAAATCCTCTCCTCTCCCTCTTTCCCTGTCCACCCCTCCCTCTAGCCGCCCACATCCAGCCCTAGCCTGATAGAAACAGTAGTCAATTTGAAAATGCTGCCTTTAAGCCACTTCTGGAAACCAAATTATGCATGAAAACGGCATCTTTCCTCTAAAATCAGTTGAGAATTCTGCACACATATATGCACAGACACACACACAAACACATAAATCCATCCTTAATACAATCTGTTGGAGATTTTGCAGCTGGTTTTTAGACCATGTGTAGGCTACAACATAAAAGACGATGGGAGGGAAAAATTAACCCCTGTGGCACTATTAGAAACAGTATAATAAATTAAATACATTTTATATTAATTTAAAAAAAAAAAAAATAAAATAAATAAATGTGCATTTAAAAGATCTATAAACACATATTTATCTGCAAAATGTTCTTACATAAAAGCCGTTATTGAAAAGGCTTTCATTTTTATCTTGGCGTTATTGTAATTTTATTGAATTGCTTATTCATTCTTTGATATCGTGTTTTAATGATATTATAAATCTGTTTTATGTCTGATCGCAGCCTCATTGTAAACTGATGTAACAGATAATATGGCAATTCACCATAAAAATGCTCTCCCCCCCCCGCAAAAAAAGCCCTTCAGATAAGAATGCAAAAAAGCAAATTTCTTTATTTTTAAAAAATTATTTTCCACTCACTACTTTGTAATTTTAATCTGATGATAAGAGATGGGCTGTAGAAGCTCACTGTATCTCTACACAATGAAACTCCCCCATCCCCCCATCTGCACAAGCCTATTCATGGGGGGAAGCAAGTGAGAATAAAAGCATCCACCTCTCAGTGCTAAAGATCATTAGCTGATTCATTGTATAAACTGATTTAAATTAGGCACTTTTGGAATGAAACCTTTTTACCCCTGTAAAATGCTTATTTGGGATAAATTTACTGTTCGCATCATGAATAATGAAGGAAAAAGGGGGAGGGAACCCATCTTTTGCTATGTCTCCCTTTATTCCTATCCTTTTATTAAAAACAATGAAAAACAATTACAATAAAAGATATTATCAACATAGAGAGCAATTATGTTATAAGCCAGCCATTGCTCCCCCTCAGAAACTTAGCAGAAGTTCATTCAATAAAAGCATGTGTGCCTGCCAAATCCAAATAATAAAAACTCTATTAACGGGAGACTATTATGAAGGAAAGCATATGACCTGGGCCCTAGAATTTGACAGGTGGCCAATCCTGTTAAGTACACTTAAATATGAAAGTGTATTTGGAATCATTATCGTTGACTTACACAGCTTGGAAGTTGACTAACGTTTCGCCAATTCCAATTGTCAGAGTTGGATGCGTTCCCTCGCTTGCGGTAAGAAATAGGACTTTGGCCAGGATCCAAATAGCTGAAGACCCTGAAATTGCACTGGTATGTGGATCTTTCTGTGTTCATGCATGCGTGTTATGCATGGTTTGATGTGTATATGTAAAAAAAATGACCCACCTCCTTCCCCCTTGCCATAAGATAGGAGAAAGCCTTGCAAAAATCAAATACTGTACATATATCTATACCTACACCTACACCTACACCTACACCTACACCTACACCTACACCTACACCTACACCTACACCTACACATATACATATACATACACACACACACACACACACATATATATATATATATATATATATATATATATATATAGAGAGAGAGAGAGAGAGAGAGAGAGAGAGAATAATGATAGATAAATGATAGACAGATATACAGATATACAGATAGATAGATAGATAGATAGATAGATAGATAGATAGATAGATAGATAGATAGATAGATAGATAGATAGATAGATAGATAGATGGATGGATGGATGGATGGATGGATGGATGGATGGATGGATGGATGGATGGATGGATGGATGGATGGATGGATGGACGGACACATAGATAGATGATGGATGGGAGATACACATAGGTGTATATATGTGTGTCAGTTACACATAGGCATATATATGTGTCAGTTCCATATGTATAGACAGAGACATATTTTTACATGAAACATGCACAAAGACAGATGATAGACAAATATATTATGCAGATTCTATGAAAAACACGTCTACTAAGGTGCTTTCAATTTGGTGGAAGCAAATTTAAAAGCAAATTATTATTCCTGTGCTACAGGTAGTCCTTGACTCACAACCATTCATTTAACAACCATCCAAAGTTACAACAGCAGTGGAAAAAGTGACTTATGACAAGTCCTTGCATTTACAATTGTCACAGCATCTCCATGGTCACGGGATCACAATTTGATCCCTTGGCCACTGGCATGTCTTTACAACGATTGCAGTATTGTAAAGGATGATATGATCGCCATTTGCAATCTCCCCAGCCAGCTTCTGACAAGCAAAGTCAATGGGGGAAGCTGGATTGACTGAATGACCACATGATTTACTCAACAACTGATTGGCTTCATAACCATGGGAAAAAAGATTGTAAAAAAAATGGACACGACTCACTCAATAACCGCCTTGCTTATCAATAGAAATTCTGGTCCCAAATGTGGGTCGTAAGTCAAGGACTACCTGTAATTGAATGCTGAGATGGCCAATGGGTCTTTGAAAATGTCTCTTCTTTGCCCTACCAGCTTGTCTCAAGCAACTTCCCTGACCATCCATGCTGCAATTAACTACCAATGGGAGAAGGATGGGTAGAGAAGGATGAGCAAAGTTCCCCAGCTGGAGAGTAAGGGAGAAGAATCAGAAATCTCTTTTCAGCAGCAGAAGAAGGAAAGGCCAGCCAGGAGTAATCAACTGCAGCATGTCAACTTCTTTTCTAAAGAAAATTATATAAACCTTTTAGAAAAATATGAATGATAGGTGAGCATCCAAGAGTCCGCTGATTCACTGATGTCTCATACTGCCTTGCCCTGACAAATACCGAAGGCCACCACAGTGTCAGCATTAACTGATAATGTCAATATTAATTCTAATACCGATGCATGCAAATTGGCCAATGCAACAAAATTCCTTTCCCTTTAAAAAAAAGCCACACTTTTCTGCAACATTAACATTCAAAGCAATGATGATAAACCAGTGGCCTTAATTGATGCTATGAAATCCAGCGCACTTGGGAGCGTTCAACTTGGTTAAGAATAAGTGCTGGAAAGAGTTTCAAAGTATATTGCTGCTAGGTTTATTCAGGCATTTCCAGTTAGATCGCTCACTCATTTTGGAAAGGCCATGAGTTATAAAACAGCTTCAAAAACATGCCTGGAGAAGCAGAGACATGCAGCAGCATAAAGTTCTTCTCATTTAATGCTTTTAACAGTTGTTCAACTTTACAGGAGTTGACCAGTTTGTCTAGTATACATATATACAATGGAGTGAAAGGTGTTGGGCATCTGAATGCTTACTGGAAAGCACTGCTAAGTTAAAGCTTAAATTCTTTGGACGCGTAATGCCAGGATAATAATTCAAGAGGCTTTCCCCAATGTTTGCAAAAATTGACGGCCATTGAAAAAGAGGTTGCAGAAAATAAGATAACAGGATACTAATACTGACGACTGAAAGATGAGGTGGAAAGGACTCAGAGAAGCAGTTAGGAAGAAACGGTTCTATCAAATGGTGTACAGGAGTCAGAGTCAGATATAACTGAAGGACTGGAACAACCATTCATTTGATCCATGTTTTATAAATGAACACCCTGTTTTCCCAGAGCCAATTCTTGTCCCAAATTTCAAACCCATTTTTAGTGTCTCTTCCAACAATTACTAAAAGCTGACGGTTTGGTTGACTGACATTTGGGAAAAAAACTACAGAAAAAACCCCAAACAGATGTAAAGTGTTAATTTTAGGGGGGGAGGAAGACATTCCCCAAAGCCAGATTCAAAACAAAACAAATAGGACATTCTACTGATCACCCCTCCATGTGGTAGGTCCCTGCTCATTTTTTATTGCCAGCCTCTCTTCCATTGCCCTTCTCCTCCCAAAGACTATTAAGAGCAATTTCCAGTCACCAAAAATGATCCACACCAATTTGCATACCCACATGACTGCTGTAGGATATCTCCTTCCTGGAAACCATACCAAGAAACCAATGCTAATTGGCTAATTATATAAAAATACTCAAAACCATCTTGTGCAAACAAGTTGCCAGCTGTTCCACTGAAATAAATGAAAGTGTCTTCCACATTTATTTGATTATCAATGGTCGTAACATCCAATCAACTAACCAAGGAGCAGGATTGTAATCTGGCCCAACTTAATTAATTTTAGATGCCTATTATAGACATTTGTGGTTTAGAGCACAAATCTTTGGATATCTAGAATGAATCTAGGATGAACAGTCAGCAGCTAAACCACCTAGAAGAGAGAAGGTATTCTCCACAGATAAGTAGAATTGGGACAATTTATATAATAACCCTTAAATATATAATTGAGCAAAAGATGGTACCTAAAAGACAGCTCTCATATTTTATTTGTAGATGTACACATCACTTTTCCTCCATAAGCTCAAGGTTGCATGCAGGAGTTGCCTTACTTCTGTTATTCACACAACAGTACTTGGAAATAAGTCTGCTAATAAAAGCAGAAGGAAAACCTCCATAACCAAAGGTATCTGGATATTTGCAGTCCTCTTTCAACCTCCTGCTGTAGTCCTTATACATCCTCAGTTACTTTGCTACTGTTTTTGGGGGAGGATCTGCCTCTATAATTGCTTGTTCTCCCCTTGAAAAGAGAAAATTTTGAATTTCTGCAAAGTGAAAGAACTAAGCCTTCCTTTCTTGTTTCTCCGTGGCTCCATTTCAATAGCAATTCTGTTGGCACTCACTGGCTGAATTTGCCATTAGAGAGGATAATGGTTATTCTAAAAGAGCCACTGTAATGGAAGATTAATCTCCAACCATAGCATATGGCCAAAAAACTATCTTGACTCACCTGAATGCCTGGCCTTTGGATTCAGCGGGATTTTTAAACTTTCTGTATTAGAATTGTTTATAGAACTCCTGATTTTAAGAGATCTACAGGTTGTACTTGTGCTTTTTTTAAAACAAAAAACAAAAAAAAAAGTCCTGGCTAAAATGATATTCCAACGGCAGAGACTATATGTAGCTCAGGGCTGAACTATGAGATTTGTGGTGTTCTCTGACCTTGAAGATATTTCCTTTCCGGCAGATGTTTCTTAACCAGTCTAGAAAATATCAAGGTGATTATATAATCTTTTTCATCTTTATTATCACTGTAGACATTTGACCTGTTGGGTTGAAGAGTCCTTTGTGCAATCCTCTCCTTTGAAAACTAACATGTTTTACCTACACTATTTTGAGTGTTTTTAATCATAAATGACTGCAGTAGAAAGACAGGACATTAATATATTTAATAGAGCAGAAATAAAATACAGAAAATTATGTGTATAAAAAAAAAGAAACTTCACTTTTGTCATTATTTCCATGGGCTGACAACATCAGCCACCTCCAGTTCAGTTCTCGACTTGGTTTGCCCTGTTATAGGAAGGTCTCGGATGCTGACCAAAGGATAGAGAAACACTCTAATTATACTGTATTTTAATACTTAATAAGAAGTATTTTAATGCTTCTACGTTGCTTTCGATGCTACAGTTAATTGGGTGCTCATTGTTAATTGTTTCCAAGAGGTGCGATGAGTACCAAAAACAATGAGTACCAAACAAATTTTTCCCTTAAGGACTAATGTAGTGAGTCACAAAGCAGCTGATACCAACAGGTTGTAGTTTGTGCATTGAGTATCAAACAAACAATGAGTACCGGGACAAAACTTTTGCATCCAAATGTGTTGAGTAGCAAATTTGATGAGTTATAAAACAGTTGAGGTAATATCACTGTAGTTTTATATGCACACTATGGATGGATGGATGGATGGATGGATGGATGGATGGGAAGGAAGGAAGGGAGGGAGGGAGGAGGGAGAGAGAGAGAGAGAGAGAGAGAGAGAGAGAGAGAGAGAGAGAGAGAGAGAGAGAGAGAGAGAGAGAGAGAGAGAGAGAGAGAGAGAGAGAGAGAACGAGGGAGGGAGGGAGGGAGGGAGGAAGGAAGGAAGGAAGGAAGGAAGGAAGGAAGGAAGGAAGGAAGGAAGGAAGGAAGAAGCTTCCATTGATCAAGTTATCTATATCCAAAAATATCCCTTTTCTTTTTCTGAACATCAAATTTTCCTTTGACAGACAAGCAGGAATGTTTGGAGACAGTGAGCACAAGCTCACTGCAAGCCTGTTGCAGTCAAAATGTGCATAAAGAAATGGTGCCAGTCTTCTATCAACCAACCTATCAATTCCAGCAGACTCTTTTTATATTCTCTCTTGGAAAGTCCACTCTTGAAAACCATACTTCTCTGCTGAAATTATGCATGGTTTTAAGACAAAAAAGGATGAGAAGCTTTGAAGTCTTCTATCAGCAGTGGTCTCCTGGTATCCAAGCTCAGAAACCATACAAGTCTTCTCCCCGAGATGGATATTTAAAGTCTAGCCATTATTTCCAAGTGTACATCTAATCATCTAAATCTGCATGTGCAAAAAAAAAAAAAATGTGAAACCACATTTTGCCAAGATCTGTTTGTGCTCCTTTTTGGACACTTAATAAGAATGGTGGAAGCCCTCCTAACTTGATCTTCTCATCACTTTATTTTTAAAATAAAGAGTCCCTTCCAAGGACAAGCAAGGTCTTGGCAGGATCTTTCCAGTTAAAAAAAGGGAATGGTTATATTTCAGTGGCAAGTACGTGTGTTGCCTGCATAAGTCCCAATTAAACTCCCAATATCTTTGAGTAGATCTGAGAAATACTCCTGTTTGAAACCCTTGAGAGCTTTTGCTCTTCGGTGCAGATCAGCCTTTCCCAGTTGGTGCCTCTCACATATACTGAGACTTCACTTCCCATCAATCCCAGCCACCATGGCAATCACCAGGCTGCAATACTTAAAAGCACCAGGAAGCCCACATTCCAAGAGACAATGAACCATGTTTTGCATTACGAATTGTAGCATGAAGCACTGGCAAGCATTAGCATTAGCAGTTTGGAATGTTTGAAGCCTCAGGAGAACCCAAGTAGAAATGATCAGCATTGCAAAAGGCCTGGTTACCGTCCCTGACCTTATCTTATGTCCACTTGAGGGTCTCAAGAAGTAATTGGTGGTTGCATCAGATTCCAAGAACAAACGGAAAAGAAATACAAAAATCTTACGTGAGCTATCAAAAAAAGGCAGATGCTTATCAACACTTATCAATGTTAAACTCCAATTCCCATCTGGCCAAGTGTTGTGATTCCTCATCAGCCAGTGGACCTGGCAGATGAGTCTGAGGAATCAGAGGAGGAGGAGGAGGAGGGGCCTGAAGTGAGATCAGAGTCAGAGGAAGGCTCTGGGGAACTCCAAGACTTACAGTCAGACGAGGAGCCTGGCCCCTCTACTCGCGCTCAGGCTGAGACACAGCTGTGCTGGGAGTCTGAGTTGGACAGTAATGAATCACAGCTGGGAGATATCCAGGATGCATGAAAACGCCGGCAAGAGAAGCAAGTAGGACAGAGGAATGCAATGGGGTGGCTCCAAAGGCAAAGGAGAAGGCATTAGGAAGCCATGCCTGGGCTGCATAATAAAAGGGAAGGTGTGGGAGGTGCTGGTTGAGGATAGAGTTTCTGTAAACTGTGTTTTGTTTGCCTTGGACATTGACTCAGGTCTGTGAATAATAAAAGGGGATTGTTTTTTTTCCTGCAGTTCCAGCCCGTTGGTAGGAAGCGGGGTTTCTCCTTGTTAGCTTAACAAGGACTCACGTAGGCTGAGACAGAACACCAAGTCAGAGAGCCCATTGTGAGGGATGAGGAGAGATGTGGTCCAATAGCATCTAGAGGATTGCACATGACATATCCTTGAGCACTTCCTTTCTCCAAAGACTATACAGGTGGTCCTCGCTGTTGTAAGTGAAAAGTTTTTTAGTGACTGTTCGAAGTTACAACTGCACTGAAAAAAGTGACTTATGAACATTTTTCACACTTATGACCACTGCAGCATCCCCAGGGTCAGGTGATCAAAATTTGGACACTTGGGAACTGATTTATACTTATGACGGTTACAGTATCCTGGGGTCCCACGATCCCCTTTTGCAAACTTCTGGCAAGCAAAGTCAAGGAGGAAGATCCAGATTCACTTCACAGCCATGTTACAACAACAACAACAACAACAACAATAATAATAATAATAATAATAATAATAATAATAATAATAATAATGGTGATGGTGATGGTGATGGTGATGGTGAAGATGATGATGTTGGAAAGGACCTTGGAGTTCATCTAGTCCAACCCCCTGCTCAGGCAGGAAACCCTATACTATTTCAGACAAATGGTTGTCCAGTCTCTTCTTAAAAACTTCCAGTGTTGGAGCATTCACCGCTTCTGGAGGCAGGTTGTCCCACTGGTTAATTGTTCTCACTGTCAGAAAGTTTCTCCTTAGTTCTAGGTTGCTTCTCTCCTTGATGAGTTTCCATCTGTTGCTTCTTGTCCTGCCTTCAGGCACTTTGGAGAATAGCTCCTGCCTTCAGGCGCTTTGGAGAATAGCTTGACTCCCTCTTCTTTGGGGCAACCCCTGAGATATTGGAAGACTGCTATCATGTCCTCCCTCGTCCTTCTCTTCATTAGACTAGACATACCCAATTCCAGCAACCGTTCCTTGTACATTTTAGCCTCCAGTCCCCTGATCATCTTTGTTGCTCTTCTCTGCACTCTTTCTAGAGTCTCAACATCTTTTTAACAACTGCAGTGATTCAGTTAACAACTGTGGCAAGCAAGGCTGCAAAGTGAGGCAAAGCTCACTTAAGAACTGTCTTGCTTAGCAACATAAATGTTGGGCTCAGTTGTGGTTGTAAGTTGAGGACCACCTGTATTTCATTATCGTATTTGTCCTCTTAGCTCTCCGCCTGTCTCAATGGGGGCACAGGTTGAGGTGTCCAAAGCCTTGGCTGTCACCGTCCTCCAGAAGTATTTTATCAAAGAAGTTGCTTTCCATAGGACAGGGAGGGAAAGTTTTTAAATACCATAAAAGAAAGGAATAGCATTTAATATGAGAACTTGAATTAAATGGGGATGTTAAATATGTTCTTTTACCTAATCTTAGCCTCTTGCTGTTTGGGGCTGTGACTTCTGGCAACCTTTACGAGGCCAAGGTTTTTTCTCTCACACCTGGAAAATTGCACCCCAATCTAAAATCCCATGGTGAGATTTTGCCAAAAGCAGGAAACGAAGCTGCTCAATTTATGAAAAATTGGGGAAGAAAGCAGCACCTCACTTGCAGAGCTAATGGGCACTGTCAAAATACTCCGATTTCCCTTATAATAAACTAATTGTTTTTCAAATTTGCTAGACGCATTAACAAAAATAGGTGAATTGTTTTGACTACAATAATTAATGCTGACTAAATTAGCGTGTGAATTTTGCAGGGCAAGAAATAGTTTCCAAGGCTTTTCTTTTCTTTCATTTATTTATTTTTTTTCTCTTCCTTTGGAGCATTTCAACCACTTGAATTCTGCAGTGACAAAAATATATTGGCCAACAATCTATGGAGATTCTCAGCCATCCAGATCATGGTTGCCCCAAAGGTGCTTTTTCAAAAGGTAACTGGACTTTCTTATGTCTTCCTTGAAGATGTTTCACTTCTCATCCAAGAAGCTTCTGAAGAACTAAAGAAGCTTCTTGGATGAGAAGCGAAACATCTTCAAAGCAAAACCAAGAAAGGCCAGCTGCCTTTTGAAAAAGCATCTTTGGGATATTGGCCAACAGACAACCAATATCTAACTAGTTCTTGAGAAAAGCTTTGGTCTTAATCCTCTTTCTAAGGTATTTATTTATTTATACACCACCTTAATTATTTTTATACAGTTACAAATATATAATTCAAGGCAACAAATATACCTACTACTCTTTTGGCCAATGACTAACTTAGGGGTAGGCAACCTTGGCTCCACCAAGGAGAGAAGCAACCTAGAACTAAGGAGAAATTTCCTGACAGTTAGAACAATTAACCAGTGGAACAACCTGCCTCCAGAAGCGGTGAATGCGCCAACACTGGAAGTTTTTAAGAAGAGACTGGACAGCCGTTTGTCCGAAATGGTATAGGGTTTCCTGCCTGAGCAGGGGGTTGGACTAGATGACCTTCAAGGTCCCTTCCAACTTTATTATTATTATTTTATGACTCGTGGACTTCAACTTCCAGAATTCCTGAGCCAGCATGGCTCAGCTTGGAAACCTCTCCCTTTCCCCTCAGCATGGCTGGCTCAGGAATTCTGGGAGTTGAAGTCCACGAGTCATAAAAGAGCCAAGGTTGCCTACCCTTGGTCTAACCAATCCTTAAGAAAAGCTTCAGCATTAATATTTTTCCCAAGGTGGATAGAAGAATGGATGGATGGATTTATATCTCACCTTTATTCTTTATATAAATAACTCAAGGTAGCAAATATAGCTAACACATCTTCCTCCTCCTATTTTCCCCACAACAATCCCCTTGTCAATTGAGTTGGGCAGATGGTTAGTGACTGAATCACAAGTTTATTTATTTATTTATTTATTTATTTATTTATTTATTTATTTATTTATTTATTTATTTATTTATCTATTTATTTATTTATTTATTCGGATTTGTATGCCGCTCCTCTCCGAAGCCTCGGAGCGGCTCACAGCATATATATAAAACAATTTCAACTAAATCCGAACAAAAAACATTAAAATTAAAACCCCATACATACTCATCAGTCACACCACAATCAACAATCATCCCCAGGCCTGCCGGCAGAGGTAGGTTTTTAAATTCTTTCGGAAGGCCAGGAGAGTCGGGGAAACACGGACTTCAGGAGGCAGTTGGTTCCAGAGGGCGGGCGCCACAACAGAGAAGGCCCTCCCCCTAGGGCCTGCCAGACGACATTGTTTCGCTGACGGGACCCGGAGGAGGCCCACCCTGTGCGCTCTCACCGGTCATAGGGAAGTATGTGGGAGAAGATGGTCCCGTAAGTATCCTGGTCCCATGCCATGAAGGGCTTTATAGGTAATAACCAACACCTTGAATTGGGCTCGGAGACCAATAGGCAACCAATGCAGCATGCGGAGAGTTGATGAAATGTGGGCACAACGAGGAAGGCCCACAACTGCTCACGCAGCTGCATTTTGCACTAGTTGTAGTCTCCAAACACTCTTCAAAGGTAGCCCCATGTAGAGAGCGTTGCAGTAGTCGATCCTCGAGGTGACAAGGGCATGTGTGACTGTAAGGAGAGACTCCCGATCCAAGTAAGGACGCAACTGGTGCACCAGGCGAACCTGGGCAAATGCCCCCCTCGCCACTGCCGACAAGTGATGATCCAATGTCAGCTGTGGATCGAGGAGGACTCCCAAGTTGCGAACCTTCTCTGAGGGGTTTATAGATTCACCCCCCAGGGTAATCGAGGGACGGATAGAAGTTTCCTTGGGAGGCATCACCCACAGCCACTCTGTCTTATCGGGGTTGAGCCTTAATCTGTTAACACCCATCCAAACCCTCACAGCCTCCAGACACCGGCACATCACCTCAACCGCTTCACTGATATGGCCAGGAGTGGAAATGTACAGCTGAGTATCATCAGCGTACTTATGGTATCTCACTCCATGGCAGTGGATGATCTCACCCAGTGGCTTCATGTAAATGTTAAAAAGTAGGGGGGAGAGAACCGACCCCTGAGGCACCCCACATGGGAGTAACCTAGAGGTGGACCTCTGGCCCCCCACAAACATCGACTGCGACTGACCAGTGAGATAGGAGGAGAACCACCGCAATACGGTGTCCCCCACTCCCAATCCCTCCAGCTGGCGCAGAAGGATACCGTGGTCAATGGTATTGAACGCCGCTGAGAGGTCAAGAAGCACCAGGACAGAGGACTGGCCACTATCCCGGGCTCGCCAGAGATCATCCATCAGAGCGACCAAAGCAGTTTCGGTGCTGTAGCCGGGCCTGAACCCCGACTGCAGAGGGCCCAGATAATCGGCTTCCTCCAGAGACCACTGGAGCTGATGCGCCACCACCTTCTTGACAACCTTCCCCACAAAGGGAAGGTTGGAGACCGGACAATAGTTGGTCAAAATTACTGGATCCAGGGAAGGCTTCTTGAGGAGGGGGTGCACGAGTGCCTCCTTTAAGGGAGCCGGAAAGGACCCCTCCCTCAAAGAAGCGTTGACAATCTCCTGGATCCAGGTACGTGTCACCACCTGAGTATGGAAACCAAACCGAAGTAGCAAGTGAACCAGCCCAAATATTTGAATGGGGATTTCTAAATAGCATTATTATTAATAATAAAAAGGGGGAATTTTCGAATATCTCACACATGTTCTTGTTGTAGTGGTGTAAAAGGGTGTAAAAGAGAAGCAGGAAAGGCCACAATGGTGTTTTTTCTCCTGGAAAAACTATTACTCATAAAAGATCCTGAGGAACTGGCTTGGCTAAAGATGGCAACGTCTTCGAGAATTTGTGATTTGCATGCAAGGAACTCTGATAAATGCATCAACGTTGACATGTTAGAGCACAGCAAAGTGAAGAAATCAAGAGTTTTAGCAGGAATATTTTCCTCAGAGGCCCTGTTTCGGAAAATGCTGATGAGATGTCCCAGTGCATTACAGCAATATCATCAATTATGCGTAAGATGTAATTAACCATTTCTGCTCTTTAATGCTATTTACCAAAGCCAGAATATATACATATATATAGTCCCTGCTTCTCCTCCTATGCCAAATGCCACAGACCTTTGAAATGACATGAATTTCACAATGGACTTCACACCAGCCGTTTCTGCTGAAGCTACATTCAATTTCCTCTTCCACACACTGCAAAATAAAGATTGCATGTGGGAACCAAACCAAAATTCCATTTACGAGCTAGGAGGTGGATAATTCCACAGCAAGATGAAAAAAATAACCATTTGTGGCAATGGAAATTTGGATCAGTGCATTAAACATTCAGATTAATATATTATACTTAGAGACCTCATTTTGAATTAAACCCATTCTTCAAACAGGGCAATGGAAACCTAAAAATCTAACTTATTGGACAATGAGGGTAGGGATGTAATTACATCTTGACTACCTTTACAGGGGGAATTATGCTAGTTTGCTGCAATGACAACAGTAGAGACTAATTATAAACAAGGTAGGTGCACATTATTGTATGATATATATTATATAGGTAGTCCTTGACTTACAACCATTCATTTAGGGACCATTCAAAGTTACAACGGCACTGAAAAAATTGACTTATGACTGTTTTTCACACTTATGACCATTTGCAGCATCCCCACCGTCATGTGATCAAATTTGGATGCTTGGCAACTGACTCACGTTTATGATGGTTGCAGTGTCCCAGGGCCATGGGATCCCCTTTTGTGACCTTCTGGCAAGCAAACTCAATGGAAAAGTCACAACTGTGTTATAAGCCAACACAGTGCTAGGCTGCATTAACAGAGGGATAGAATCAAGATCACGCGAAGTATTAATACCACTCTACAATGCCACACTTGGAATATGCATCCAGTTTTGGTCACCACGATGTAAAAAAGAAGTTGAAAATCTAGAAAGAGTATAGAGAAGAGCAACAAAGATGATTAGGGGACTGGAGGTTAAAACATACAAGGAAAGGTTGATGGATTTAGGTATGTCTGGTTTAATGAAGAGAAGGACGAGGGGGGACATGATAGCAGTGTTCCAATATCTCAGGAGCTGCCCCAAAGAAGAGGGAGTCAAGCTATTTTCCAAAGCAGAAGCAACGGATGGAAACTAATCAAGGAGAGAAGCAACCTAGAACTAAGGAGAAACTTCCTGACAGTTAGAACAATTAACCAGTGGAACAACCTGCCTCCAGAAGCGGTGAACGCTCCAACACTGGAAGTTTTTAAGAAGAGACTGGACAGCCATCTGTCCGAAATGGTATAAGGTTTCTTGCCTGGGGGTTGGATTAGATGACCTCCAAGATCCCTTCCAACTTTTATTATTATTATTATTATTATTATTATTATTATTATTATTATTATTATTATTATTATTATTATTATTATTATTATTATTATTATCTTAACAGCTGCAGTGATTCTATTTTCAAAAACACCAGAAGGCAATACCAGAAGCAATGGGTTGAAACTGAACAAGGAGAGAAGCAACCTAGAACTAAGGAGAAATTTCCTGACAGTGAGAACAATCAACCAGTGGAACAACTTGCTTTCAGAAGTTGTGGCTGCTCCAATACTGGAGGCTTTTAAGAAGGGAGTGGAGAACCATTTGTTGAAAATTGTATAAGGTCTCCTGCTTAAGCAGGAAGTTGGACTAGAAGACCTTCAAGGAGCCTTCCAACTCTGCTATTCCGTTATTTTGCTACAACTCAAAGGTGACCATTCTGGGCTCGCAAAGGAATGAGATAAACTGTACAGATATGTTTACTATCTGCAAAAGACATCAAATACTCCAAAATTCCTTTGAGGTAAACAACCAGATAGGCTGCAATCTAGAACACCTTTTCAACAATTCTCTAAAACTCTATCTTCCATGTTAGCATCAGTGGTTAATCCAAACTAGAACCAAATACAAATACAAGACCAACCAAGTTGTTTATGAAAGCAAATAATAAGATAAGATAATCAATGAAATACTGATCTTATTGCAGCCCATCAGAAGGTTACAACTACTGATAAAATAGGAGCTTTTAAATGCCCCAATTTCCATTGCAGTAGCCAACCAGAGTGGAAGAAACATTTGAAAACTGGAAAATCCATCCTACCTGCTGAACAAATGCTAAATAACCTCTGGGAAAACAAGCCAACCCAACATTCAATGGCCTTGTTTTGCATGTTCGCAGATTCTGTGTACATTCCAAGTTTGTTTTTTGGCCAGAGCAAATGATGGATTTGCTGTCTAGTCATTATGGGATTTGACAACGTCATTTTAGGACCTTAGTTACTAAGATATCAATAATTAAATGCTTTCAGTTCACACTTTGTTCTTGCAGATACTCGGCTATTTATCTCTGTACTGCAAGGAAGCTAATGGCATAATGGGCAAAACATCAAGAATAATTAAGGAAAATAGAAAACAAAACTCTATATAGGACTCCTTTGGAAGGAAATGCAGTGCTGATCCATGTCTCCCTTCTGAAATATTATACTTTGCGTTAGCTGAAAAATTTCAATGATAACATTTTTCTTGTTCATATCTCCAAACTGGACCCCAGGCTCTAAGAGAAGACTTTTGAAGCAACATTATATTCAGTTTTCATTTGTCAGCCTTTATTTCTTTTAAGCACAAGCAACTTCACAAGCATTCTTTAGATATTGCACAAATGTATACAGTGAGGTAATGAGATTGTATAGATTTTTTAAAAAGTTGTATGTAAACAGGGATCCCTTCATGCTATCCCCCAAGAGTCATACTTTTCCTTTAAGAATTGGAAGCATACAAACAAAGTAAATAAATAAATATGTAATTGCCTCTCCTCTCAACATGATCTTGAACCATCAGGGATGAAGCCACCAAAATGGAGCCCACAGTATTATGCACCCAGGTTAGATATATCCTGTCTCGGAACAAGTTCAACTGAACTAAAAAGAGAGACTCAAATCTAAATAAATCTATCTAATATTGGGGGGGGGAAATAGCTTTCTCTATGTGAACTGCTTTGGACCAAATCCTGCATTTAGACATTGAGTGGAATGCTGGTGGACCGCACGCCAAAACAAAAACAAAGCATACAGGCCCAGGGCAAAGTTTGAAAATTGATGGTGGTTATTTTTGATTTGATGATAGATACAGAAATGGAGTTTGTCTCTGCTTGTATATATAAATTACAGAATAGAATAGAATAGAATAGAATAGAATAGAATAGAATAGAATAGATTAGAATAGAATAGAATAGAATAGAATAGAATAGAATAGAATAGAATAGAATAGAATAGAATAGAATAGAATAGAATATCTTTATTGTCATTGTGTAACTCACCACGAAATTAAGTGCTGTCCATAGTGCACACTACACACTACACATTTCCCCATGGTTACTGCTGTTCTTTAAGTTCTGGTTTCTGCTAGTCAATAGACTGACATATTGCTTGCAGCTATGATGGGAAAAGGTTGTCTGCAGACATGGATGAGTGTTTATTCATGTATATAGCTTCTAACCTGCTAACCAATAACCAAAGCTGCTTATAGGTCTAGAGAGTTGCTCACCTATGATTTAACTTTAAAAAAAAACCTATAAATAAAGGAGGTAGATCTTTTGTGTTCCCAGCATGATGGTTTTAATCCAAACCTTTCCCCTTGCATCTTTAAAAAAAAAACTAAAGAAAATTTTTTTTAGGATATGATAGCTTTCCTATTGCATTTCGTTCGGCTTCATTTGCCAAGTTAGAAAAATAAATGA
Source organism: Bothrops alternatus (assembly GCA_034064705.1). NCBI lineage: Eukaryota > Metazoa > Chordata > Lepidosauria > Squamata > Viperidae > Bothrops > Bothrops alternatus. Next base: position 3,226,952 of record JARGCV010000235.1, read on the forward strand.
CTGGCAACCACAAATGGGAAGGAGCCTTAATGTTCTGGGGCTTAAATTTAGCACAAGCTGGACTCATCTTGAAAGATTGTTCTGTCTTATAATAGAACAATCGTCTTTCCAGAACATCTTTGCTTTCTGGAACACAAACAAGGTCTTTCGTTCCAACAGAGGAATCGCACGCTGCTTGGGCAGGGATGCTATTTGTGTGTGAAGGGATTCAAAGGAAGTTTGGAAAGGATTAGTGGATTAGTGGAAAGGATACATATTTGAGTAAGTTTGCCTACTGCAAATTTTCCTTGTCGATAATAGAATAGAATAGAATAGAATAGAATAGAATAGAATAGAAGGGGCGTTGTCTTACCTGAACGCCTTTCTCAGCACGGAGATGGAGAAGCCACCCATGGGTTATGACTGTATTCCTGCCCTATCAAATCAAGTCATCCAAAGCTGCCACGCCTCCTTCCTGGACCTTATCCCCAGGTTTGACGCGAGCGTAGCCCTTGAATGACTGTGCGACCTCGTGGCTCCTTCTACTATGCTAATCCTAGGCCTATCTGGCCTACCAGGGTGGGGGTGGTTTCTCCATCTCCGTGCTGAGAAAGGCGTTCAGGTAAGACAACGCCCCTTCTCCAGCACTGGGAGATGGAGAATCCACCCATGGGACCTACCAAAGCCTACTGTCCCTAAGGGTGGGCAATAGACTGGTCCGGTGTGGCACTTTGGCGAATAACCTGTTGGACAATTCTCCGGCCAAAGGCGCCCTCGGCCGAGGCAAACTTATCGATCTTGTAATTTCTAATGAACGGGACTGGTGTAGTCCATGTGGCTGCCCTGCATACCTCCTCGATGGATGCCTGTGTATCCCAGGCCGTGGAGGTAGCTGCACTTCGTGTGGAGTGTGCCGTGATCCCTCTTGGGACCGGCAAGGCTTCCGCCTGATACGCCCCGGCTATACATGCCCTGATCCACCTGCCAATTGTGGAGGAGGATGCTTTCTGACCCCTATAAGAGGGGTGGAACGATATGAACAGAGCCTCGGACCTACGGAATTCCGCTGTACGGGCAATGTAGCGCTTTAGCGCCCTACGTACGTCGAGGCTGTGCCACTGTCGCTCCCTATCGTTAGAATAGAATAGAATAGAATAGAATAGAATAGAATAGAATAGAATAGAATAGAATAGAATAGAATAGAATAGAATAGAATAGAATAGAATAACTGGCCAAGCATGATTAGACACACAAGGAATCTCTCTCCTAGAATAGAATAGAATAGAATAGAATAGAATAGAATAGAATAGAATAGAATAGAATAGAATAGAATAGAATAGAATAGAATAGAATAGAATAGAATAGAATAGAATAGAATAGAATAGAATAGAATAACTGGCCAAGCATGATTAGACACACAAGGAATCTCTCTCCTAGAATAGAATAGAATAGAATAGAATAGAATAGAATAGAATAGAATAGAATAGAATAGAATAGAATAGAATAGAATAGAATAGAATAGAATAGAATAGAATAGAATAGAATAGAATAACTGGCCAAGCATGATTAGACACACAAGGAATCTCTCTCCTAGAATAGAATAGAATAGAATAGAATAGAATAGAATAGAATAGAATAGAATAGAATAGAATAGAATAGAATAGAATAGAATAGAATAGAATAGAATAGAATAGAATAGAATAGAATAGAATAGAATAGAATAACTGGCCAAGCATGATTAGACACACAAGGAATCTCTCTCCTAGAATAGAATAGAATAGAATAGAATAGAATAGAATAGAATAGAATAGAATAGAATAGAATAGAATAGAATAGAATAGAATAGAATAGAATAGAATAGAATAGAATAGAATAGAATAGAATAGAATAGATAAATTTAGATAAGGGAGAGAGGGGGCGAGAGAGAGGGAGGGAGGGATAGGGATGGATAGAGATATAGGGATATAGGGATGGGGATGGGGAGAGGGAGAGGGATAGGAACAGGAATTTGTTACATAATTGGTCTATTCTAGTCATTAGACGCACAGCTGAAATAGAAGACTAGATTCAAACAGAACTAAAATCCCTGGATTGGAAAACCAGGAAAATAATTACAACGAACCATGCCATTCATCTACACAGTGACATTGAGAAACTCAAGGAATATAGGTAGGCATGGGATGTTGCAAAAACACCACACAGTTCAAGAAGAAAAAAGGGCATTTGAAGAATAACCTATGAATAGCGAAAAAGATGGACTGAAGCTAGTATATCATGAAGGCTTACTGAGGACCCAAGAGACCAAACTGGCCTACAGGAAAAACCAAATAAACAATAGAAAAGAGATATGGCATAGTGATGTACTTACATGTCCACTTCCTAAAAAAATTAAGACAAAGTAGCAACATTGTTGCATTAGAATATCTGCAAGAAATACCATTTGCCTGCAAGCAAGAACCGGTGGGACCACAAAATAGGCAAAACAACAGAAAGTTAGGAAGCCAAAGTGGTCTGAGACTTTAGAATTCAAACAGACAAGCCTCTGCCACATAATTGACAATAAGAAAGACAAATAAATCTGGATAGTGTATGTTGCAATACCTGGAGACAGCAGAACAGAAGAGAAAGAACTAGAGAAAATCACAAAATACAAAGACCATTAAATAGAACAACTGTACACAAGAAAGCAAAAATAATAGGCGCTTTGGATGCCCAAAACATCTGGAGCACCACTTGAACACCATAGACTTACCATCAGCCAATTGCAAAAGGTAACTTTGCTGGGAATGCTTACATCTGCCTATCCCAGATCTTTGGGAAGTACTCTATAGGTCGATAGAAGTGCCAAATCTAGTCAAAACATCTGGCTGACTATGCAACCAAATATAACAGCAGAATACAGATTGACCTGGAACTACTTTGAAAATAATATGATAATTATAGAAATGAACATGAATTTTCAAAAATACGTTGAGCCGGACTAACATTTTCTCATTTTTTAACTGAATAACTTATTTAATAGATTGTAGGAATGCTGGAGACATAATATATCTTGATTGCAGTAAAGCATTTGACAAAGTACTTCACTATATTCTGATTAATATCTCATTAAACATGATCTAAATGGCTTGACAAGTACCTGGATGCACAGCAATCATAACAATTGTATTCAAACAATGTTTTTCAATGATTCCTCATTAAACTGGAGTTCAGTATTTAGTAAAGTAAATAGATTCAGTTTCTTCACACATTATACAAAGTTGTATAGGATAGCTAACAGCCAAGAAGACAGAAATGATAATCAAAATAATTTTTAAAAAAATAGGAAGGTAAGTCAAAAAGCAGTAGTTTTTTGGGACCCTAAAGCAAGAAGGGAAAATATCTTTTCAGACTGGTAAGATTATGTCACTGTAACTTTACAATGAAGTAAAGCTAGTATTTCTGGGTGTACTTCTTATCTGGACTACCTCACAACACTGGCAATAATTGAAATAATAGCATAACAAAATAGCAGAGTTGGAAGGGACATTAGAGGTCTTCTAGTCCAACCCTTTACTCAAGCAGGAAAACCTGTACCATTTCAGACAAATGGTTGTAATGTTGATTAAATGTTGAATCAACAACCTGCTGATTCAGAGCACAGCTTGTACATTTAGTTCTTCGGTTACGAACTTCCAATGCAGAATATTTACTATGGCAGATTAAGAATGAGAGAACAGAGATGTTCTTTCATGCTGTACTTTTTTTATAAACCTGAAAAGAAAACAGAGAAGGGCACCAACCAGAATCCCAGCAAGACTTGCAAATCCAAGTTCTTGATGAAGTGAGAACGTTTCATCCATACATAAAGGGAAACCAGAAACCCTACTAAGACTCAAGTATAAATGATCTTGAATAATCAGAAGCTATCTGTTGAATGGCCTTAAGAAAGGAACTCTTTTTTTCAGATAAGCAGTTGCCCATAATTGCTTATAACATATATTAAACCGGTAGTAATTTAAACATATGTCATTTCCAATTTCCTTCTGCAAACTGTTTTAGTTTATGTTCAAATTGGTAGCAAAGTTATTTCTTTCTTTCTTTCTTTTCTCTCTCCCTCCCTCTCCCCTCTTTATCACAGATGCTTATATAATGTATTTAAATCTCCTGAACCCATTTTAACTTTAAAAAAATGTTTATCTTCCATCTACAAAATAGCTGCATTTGCGTAATCTCACATGAGCAAACATTTGTCATAATGAAAATTTGGACAGGAGTTTATGAATTACTGAATGTCAGTAAATCAGAAATTGAAAAGTTACCAAGAATTTAAGTAGAAAAATGTTAAAGTTATTACCATGCCAGGTTCAATTCCCAATTTATTTTGTTTAAAATAATAGTAATTAAACAACTTGGCTGCACAGATTCAAAACTACTTGGAAGGCTTCATTTGTTTCCACTGCTGACAATATTAGATTTAAAAATGATGACACATACACACACCCCAAAACTCCAAAGTTGTGCTTCTGGAATAGGGAAAAGCAATTTTATTGGAATTCTGAGCTACTAGCAACCAAGTGTATACAAAACCTGGAATAGAACCGAGGAAAAACTTTTAAAAAAAAATAATAAAGGCTGTTTCATGGTTTAATTTTCAAAGCAGCCATTGCTTTTGTTTTTCTTGAGACAAGATCTGATCCTGGAATAATGCTATGCAAAACAGAATCTCTTGTTTCTGCCAATTCTCATTCAATGCACAGAAGAGAATTTGTTTTCAATACTTCTTTCAAAGAAGAAAAAAAGTTGATGTATTTTTCATAGGTAGAAGGTGGTACTGTTACATATTTAGCTGTGAACTAATCAATGAATGTCCTATGCCAGTGATGGCGAACCTATGGCACGCGTGCCAGAGGCAGCACTCAGAGCCCTCTCTGTGGACACACGTGCCGTTGCCCCAGCCCCGCCTCCCGCCATGGCCCCCTCTTCACCGGAGGAGAGTCATCCCCAGGCGCGGCCTGCGTGGAACAGTGCAGCCAAAGACATGGCAGCCGGGCAGCAGGGACATACTCTGCCCTCATGCTCTGTCACACACAGATGATGCTCCAGGGCATGGAACATGGCCGCCATGGCGTTGCAGGGCTGCCTGGGCGATTTGCGGTAGGCTGTGGAGGCGGTGGGTGGCCCTGTGGGCAGGTGGGGGTAGGGCAGGGCAGGGAGCGGAGTGGGCAGGGCAGAGGGTGGAGCAGGGGTGGGCCGGGGGCGGGACAGTTTTTGGGCACTCAGTCTCTAAAAGGTTCGCCATCACCGTCCTATGCCAAGGTCCTGTTAGCTACTGTGCAATCCTCTCTCATAGCATACCTGGATTCCCATACATCCATTAAATTCCCAAGGCAAGACACAATGGTAAAATTCCTCCTATAAAACTAAGGGATTTTAGAGTGAAAGATAGATGTGTAAGAGAAATACCATTAATCAAGTAAGGTCCAAACATAATCAAGAATTTGAAAGGAATGATCTTGTCCTAAGCATAAACTATCCCTCTTTTAATTCCGCCCTCACATTCTGCCACTCCTTCTCCTACAGATAGTATCCCAATTCTCTAGAACCCCTTTGTTTTTTTAGCTTTTCCAAAAATTCTCCCACTTCCCCCAGAAAGTTATGTTTGCTATTCCACAATAGGTATTCTTTTATTAAATAATCTGGATTCTTTAATGTTTATAATTATATCCTGCATTGTAATACTTATACTTTGTTTACCATCTTGGATAATTGTTTTTGTGACTGTACTGAGTAAGGCATGGTAAAAATGTCGAAATGAATACAGAAAAGGTTAAATTTGCAAAACCAAATTCTAGTAAATTCATTTTTTTTAAAACGTTGTTGACACTACCCAGGGCCCAGAAAAAAACATCCCAAAACACTAATAAGGTAGAACATTATGACAATCAATAAATACATTATGCAACTCTTAATGTCCAATGTTCAAAACGCATTCCAAAAAGATGTGTACCAGCAAGCAGTGGAATCTGTTCTGATTAGTGACCTTAGGATACAGGAGGACCTGGACAGACTTGAACACTGGGCGCTATCTAACAAAATGAAATTCAATGGTGAAAAAAATAAGGTTCTACATTTAGGCAAGAAAAACCAAATGTACAGGTATAGTATAGGAGGCACCTTGCTCAATAGTAGTAACTGAGAGGGATCTCGGAGTCCTAGTAGACAATCACTTAAATATGAGCCAGCAGTGTGCTGCAGCTGCCAAAAAAGCCAACACAGTGCTAGGCTGCATTAACAGAGGGATAGAATCAAGATCACGTGAAGTGTTAATACCATTTTACAATGCCTTGGTAAGGCCACACTTGGAATACTGCATCCAGGTTTGGTAACCACGATGTAAAAAAGATGTTGAGACTCTAGAAAGAGTACAGAGAAGAGCAACAAAGATGATTAGGGGACTGGAGGCTAAAACATATAAGGAACGGTTGCTGGAATTGGGTATGTCTAGTTTAACAAAGAGAAGGACGAGGGGGGACATGATAGCAGTGTTCTAATATTTCAGGGGCTGCCCCAAAGAAGAGGGAGTCAAGCTATTCTCCAAAGCGCCTGAAGGCAGGACGAGAAGCAACAGATGGAAACTGACCAAGGAGAGAAGCAACCTAGAACTAAGAAGAAACTTCCTGACAGTTAGAACAATTAACTAGTGGAACAACCTGCCTCCAGAAGCGATGAATGCTCCAACACTGGAGGTTTTTAAGAAGAGACTGGACAGCCATTTGTCCGAAATGGTATAGGGTTTCCTGCCTGAGCAGGGGGTTGGACTAGATGACCTCCAAGGTCCCTTCCAACTTTATTATTATTATTATTATTATTATTATTATTATTATTATTATTATTATTATTATTATTATTATTATTATTATTATTATTATTATTATAGAATTCAAATACATCTGCTGTTCCTTTTATCTGTGAATCTTCAAAGAGGATAAGTTGCACCTGCCTTCAGTAAGATATAGGAATAAAAGCAATTCCAAAAAGCAGGAACTTCACTTCAAAAGGAACTCATCCCAAAATCTTATTACGAATGGAGATTGGATGGATTACTCCAGCAATAAGGAAGCTCCAGAGATCCCAACAGCTTGAAGAAGAGGAGTCTAACTGTTGTCAAAGGACATTTGTTCCTGCAGGTATCTTGCAGGAGAAGGTGGCATTCCAAAACATTGTCATGTCTCCATGACAATAAGCAGGAGATCCATTGAGTGTACTATGCCAGAAGGTCCACAAAATCTTAAAAAGTACATTTCAGTTTTTCTCACTCCAGTTGAAAGATCTTATTTTCTTGTCAAATTTAGGAGACCACCCAGCCTCAGAAAGATTCAGTGAAAAGACTACCAAGAAGAGGGAATACGCTTCCTCAAGGAATTTTTAAGGGTATTTTATTAAAGAAAGGAAGAGGAAGCTTAAGAAAAAAGAAATGGTGTGAAGCTCACAAAATCTGTATAGGAAGGCTTAATGGTATGTGAAAATGGCCTTGGAAGACAGGAGGAAGAGCTGCAGACTAGACAATTGCAAAAGGTATTTCAGCCCCCAGAATTCTGAGATACTTCCTTCCTGAGTGGCAGGAAGTGGGAAGGAAGTGGATGATTAGGGAGGATCCAGAGAAAATGGAAAGATACATAAAACAGCAAAAAGCCCCATCAGGAATAACTCCCCTCTCCACCTCCAAGCAATGAAATAAGTTTTTTTTTTTTTAAAAAAAATCACTAAAAGAAGTTGAAAGGAAATTGGCAAGCACCCTGAGAATAAAATATAAAAGGCCTTTTTGGGGAGCTTTTGAAAAATTACAACACAAATGTTGGCAGAGCCTTAGCCAGAACGTCCACCATTCTGCTGAAGCTTCTGTGAACTAGATGCTTCTAAGAGTCCACTGATCCCATTTATAGATTCTCCTATAGATCGCCTATCCCAAAGACAGACTGCAAGGTAAAAATTCTCCAATTGTTCAACTGCACCGCTAGATGGATTGCAAGCTAGAAAATCCCCAAAATATCCTTACTCCACTGAAGAAACCAGTGTAGAAAAAGCCATCTCAGTTCCCCTTTCCATCTTCCTTCATCCTTCCCTGCAATTGGTTACACTAGGCTCTGTGATTTTCTTCCGGCTTTCCAAGCCATTATTATTTTATTATTTACAATTTAAATAATGAGCTGCCCTCTCCACAACAGCTCCAAACACCATGGAGGCGGCTGCACTTGATTGTCACTTTTATAACTTATTTGCTTTGTTGTTCTTGTTTTCATTTCTGCCATTGTTCTTTGGTAGGATCGGCACCAGGCTGACAGATCAAGAAGCAACGGATGGAAACTCATCAAGGAGAGAAGCAACCTAGAACTAAGGAGAAATTTCCTGACAGCATAATTAGCCAGTGGAACTACCTGCCTCCAGAAGTTGTGAATGCTCCAACATTGAAAGTTTTTAAGAGGAGACTGGACAGCCATTTGTCTGAAATGGTATAGGGCTTCCTGCCTGAGCAGGGGGTTAAACTAGATGACCTCCAAGATCTCTTTATTATTATTATTATTATTACTATTATTATTATTATTATTATGATTGTTGTTGTTATTGTTGTTGTCTATCTGCTAGAATGTACATTTTCCTTTTCCCTTTGCTTAATCATCACACAGGAAATAACTAAGGGAATGATGAATTTAGGGTAACTGAAATAGGAAAACAAAAAACAATGAGGTACCCACATTTCATTCAGTGCTATTAACACAGGCCAGGCTTATAACTCATTGACAAAAAGTTTATCAACTCTTAGACACAGATGACACCTTTATGGATGGATGGATGGATGGATGGATGGATGGATGGATGGATGGATGGATGGATGGATGGATGGACGGACAGCCAGACAGGGATAATTGTCCTTGATAGCCCATTCTAGTCAAATCACAGAGTCTTAGATCATATCCTTGTTAATTTCGTAGCAGCATCCAGCCATCACCTTGTTGCAATTTTGAGAGAGGAACGGTTCAAGTGCAACTTCTGGTTGCAAAGCAGAGCTACAGAGAAGAAGCCTCAGTGAATCACTAACATCTCCAGGCAGGGTTTAGGACAGAGCATTCTGAGATAATTAAAACAAGAGGACTACCTTATCCAGATAAACACTAATAAATATTGGTATGGTGAATCTCCACGATCTTAACCAAAAGTCTTTCCCATTATGACCCTTTTAATTAGAAATGTCACCGGCTGAATTTCAGTCCTTCGACAAGGGAACCAAACAGCATCCCAACCATATTGTTATTCCCTCCTCCCTATACTAACCTCAGGAGTGCCCAGGCATAATTATGAACATAGTTTATTACAATGTTATAACCTGGGTGCACCCTTCACATCATACAAGTGTCTAGAGATACAACCTGGTCACTCCGCCGAAGCCCTAATCAACATGTGCAACTCCAGATGCAAGTCTCCACCTCAGTCCTGCTGCTTTCTCATCTACAAAATTCAAATTGTATTTATTACAAATCTGAGGTACAGTACATAGGAGAAAAACACTAAGCATAGTAGAGTCTAAATCAGCGGTTCTCAATCTATTTCAGGTTGCGACCCCGACCTGCACCGCACATGCGCGGCGCGACGGCCCGCATCACGCATGCGTGGCGCGACGGCCCGCATCGCGCATGCATGGCGCGCCCACGACGGCCCGCATTGTGCATGCATGGTGCGACGGCCCGCATCGTGCATGCGTGGCGCGCCCACGACGGCCCGCATCGCACATGCGTGGCGCGCCCGCAGCAGCCCGTATCATGCATGCGCGGCGCAACGGTCCGCATCGCGCGTGTGCGACGCACGCGCGACGGTCCGCATTGCGCATGAGTGGCATGACGGTCTGCATCGTGCATGCGCAACGCGCGCACGACGGCCTGCATCGCGCATGCACGGCGTGATGGCCCGCATTGCACATGCGCGGTGCGATGGCCCGCATCGCACATGCGCGGCACGGCGGCCCGCATCGCGCATGCGCGGTGCTACCCCGTGCATGCGCAGTGCTGCCCCCTACGCCAGCCGGGGGGAAAAAATGGCGGACTGCGGCGTTTGGCGACCCCCGTGAAATGGTCGTTCGACCCCAAATGGGGTCGTGACCCATAGGTTGAGAACCGCTGGTCTAAATGTAGTTAAGAACATACCGGTAGATGCTGAATAAATCCAAATAAAATACCATTATAAGAAGTTCTGATCCTAAGTACAGCCCAACATTTATGTTGCTAAAGGAGAAATTAAGTGAGTTAAGTGAGTTTTGCCCCATTTTACGACCTTTCCTGACACCTTTGTTAAGGGAATCACTGCAGTTAAGTTAGTGGCATGGTGGTTAAGGGGATCTGGCTTCCCCATTGACTTTGCTGGTCATTGACTTTGACCCCGGGACGATGCAACCGTCATGAGTCAGTTGCCAGGTGGCTGAATTTTGATCATGTGACCATAGGGATGCTGCAACGGTTGTGTGAAAAATGGTCTTACGCCACTTTTTTCAAGTGCTGTTGTAACTTTGAATGGTCACTAAACAAGGACTACCTGTATTAGTATGGCATATCATACAATGACAACTTGAGAGGATATTTTTGGTTCTGTCAAAGAGCAGTGGCATTAAATAGAAATATTTTGATCTACAGGTTTCTTCACTCTTTGATCATATGTGCAGATCTGTGATACTCAGGCATTTTGTGAAGCTCCCCAAATTTCCTCTTGTTTCACAGCCGAAGGTATTTTTAAAAATTCATTCATTTTCAACAAGGTCCTTTTTGAAAAGGTAAAGAAAGGAATGTATTGGCTTTAAATAATCTTTAAAACAACAGACAGTTTATTCCCTCTTTGAGCTGAGGCTTCTTCACCTAGGAGCAGACTCTGATTAATGCCAAATGACAGGAGGTGAGCAGACCCCTTCACATATTAAAGAATTGATATAAATATAGGAAAGCAAGTAACACTTAAAAGCATCATGCATAAATTCTGCCCTTGATAATTACCACCTAGCTATCAGGTTCAGATTTTTAAAGTTTTACGTTTAAAATAATAGCCCTCAAACTAACTCTGTGAAGTGAAGTAATTTGCACTCGTCAGCAGACAAGAAACAGAGGCACAGAAGGATTAAGTACCCTCACATTAAGGATTTTAAAATATCACCCTTATCCCAAGAAGGTGTCCAACTGCTCAAAGAACATACAAGGTGTTCAACTGTTGTCACCACAGATTCTACAGCTGCAGATTATGCTTCATAGGAGGTTAACATAACAACATTTTATTAAGAATTGTTTTCCTTAATTGCCTTTTCTTCTAAAATGGAGAGCAGAACTGCATCAGTATCAGAACATTTTGCAGAGACACTGCTTGGAAACACCCTTAAACCATTTCTGCAGGTGCTGATTGCAATTTAGCCTGAATTTTATCATTTCTGAAGTCTCCAATGATGGATGGTCATGATGATTATACCTAAGAGACCTTAATTCTATTGGTGACCATTTCTTTTAAAGGGGATGAATCAAATAGCTTAATCTTAATCACGATCAAGATTTTTCAACACTCACAATTTGATGTTGAACCAGTTCCATCTTTCAGTCTTAATACCGTACAACTCAGCTCTCTTCTTGATATACACTCAAAATTAATTTATTCCTATTGATGCATCTAAAGGTGTTATTAGAGGGCACTGTTTCTGGTAAAAGATGAGGAGATCTCATGATCTCATGGCTAAGTTATTAATCCAGGATCAACTTCCATATGTAAGTCCATCCTTCCCAGAGATGTTATGAAGACATATGCAAATTTCAAGCGAGCTATCTTCATTTTGGTGATGATGCATTTTATTTGTTTGTTTGTTTATTGGAATGATGCTTAGGAATTTACCTCTATCTTTGATCCCCGTATGACCAAATTCTCCAGCAAGCATTCCATCTAAGAATTCAAGGAGTTGCGATCCCAACGTATCCTTCAATGAATACCAGGTTAACCGCTTGGTACTTCTGAACATCTACTGTAAAATAGATCCTAGTTTTCCTTTCTTTCCATTTATATATCAACGCAGCATGGAAAATAGCAGACTGAAATGTTCCAATACCCAGAATATTGCAATACAAAGAAATTGTATGAATCTTTTCCCAGCTTCCATCACCGTTCAGACAAGATCTCTGATTATGTTCATATTCATGTAACCACCGATACATGAGGAGAATATACCAAGCATCTGGTGACGTAAGCAGCAACATACGAAATCTTCTACGTTTTGTTTTACAAAACAACTCATTCTACCTTTAAGCTACAAGCCTTATTGAAAACGCTTCTAGCAAAGTTGTATCTATCGTGTACAAATTCATAAGCAAGCAACTTTGCAGGCGGAGCAGAAGAAAATATTTTCCTTTTAGAGAGAGTGCTATGGGGACTCTCACAAAATGGATGCTCTTCAAAGTGTTGGCCAGTTGACAACATGGCGGCTATGATGAAACTGGCCAGCTTGAAAGCATCCACATACCAGAAGGTCAAATAGAGGGATTGTTCCCTTCCATACTTTCTCTCCAAGTTCCAAGGAGGCCTTCAACCTCCTCATCTTACCTTTCACTTTTTTCTAGACAGGTAGGGGACCTTTCAGCCCAGGCACCTGATTGAATTCATTTCTAAGAATGCTTGGGGATCTTGAGGGGCCTAGAATTGTTCTTTTAGATCAGGGATAATCAACCTTGGCTCTTTTATGACTCATGGACTTCAACTCCCAGAATTCCTGAGCCAGCCATGCTGAGGGGAAAGGGAGAGGTTTCCAAGCTGAGCCATGCTGGCTCAGGAATTCTGGGAGTTGAAGTCCACGAGTCATGAGGGGGCCATAGTTCCCCCATGCTGGCTCAGGAATTCTGGGAATTGAAGTCCACGAGTCATGAGGGGACCATAGTTCCCCCATGCTGGCTCAGGAATTCTGGGAGTTGAAGTCCACGAGTCATAAAAGAGCCAAGGTTGCCTACCCCTGTTTTAGATAAAGATGAAGTTTTGTAGCATGGCAATCTCTAATCCTCTCTTACAATTCTGACAAAATTAAGTCAGAAGAAAACCGGACTGTGTCATGGGGGAGAATGGGAGGGGGGGAGTCTGTGGACTATTTTAAAGGAACTTGCATTTTAAACACAATCACTGAGCGAGACATGCCAGGAGTGGAAATATACATTCTTATTGGTATTGATATTCTTGTTAAAAATCTAGATAAATGATAGACAGACCTCCTCCCCCCAAAAAAATTAGAATCCAGTTGTCTTTTGAAAAAGCACTTTTTTTTTTGAGCGGGGACAGTGTTTATTTTCACTCTGCAGTGATTTCATTTGTCTTTTAAAGCAGGGCCTGGAGATTAAGTGACTTCTGCAATTTAGCATCCTAAAATCATTAAAATAAAATAAAATCCTTGGCACAGAGAGAAACCACCCAAAACACAAGGTTCTACATGTCTACACAGAATTGAATTCAAGATACCAATTCAAAATGTCTACAGTGACAACTGAACGCGGTAGAGTTTTAAAACAACGGGGCCAGTTTGAAACAACCCTGACCTGATTTGACTGAGAATCTCCATAGACATTAAGTCACAAATAAAAATAAACCACACTGCCAGGTCGTAACCACATCTGCTTAAAGTTAAAGCACAACCCAGCTGAATTGGTATCGGTCAACATTGCCTTGCTCTCATATGTAACGCTATGCACGGATTCTTATCTGTACACTTATGAGTGGAGTTTGCTCCAAGGAAGCACATTCTGAATCTGTCAGCTTACCCCTATCTTCATCCATCTCTGCAAACACTAGAACAGTGGTTCTTAACCTGGGCGATATTGCCCCCCAGGGGGTGATTTCGTTTTTCAGGGGGGCAATGGAACAAAAAGGGGCGACACAGGGGCGAAAGATCGAAAAGGGGCCGATATGGGAGCGATGGAGCAAGAAGTTTTGGGGACACTTTAGAGACTTTTTCGTACAGTGAATTGCTGTATATTTGATGGAGGGGGGAGCGCTTCTTTCGAAACATTGCGTGCTGAGTGGCTCTGTAAAACATTTTGTATTGTACTTTTTTAGTGTGCACTCCAGTTCGATATTATATTTTCTTTGTGTCTTTTTAATCCTTTTTACAGTGTGCGTGAGTATATATACTTTCCTCAAATCTTAATTTAGTTTCAGAGTTCTCGTCTTGAAATTCTTAGTTCCTGCATTGCGGTTTGTTCTAAAGCCCTTTTTATATTTCTTTTTGCATCTTAAATTTCACTTGTAATTCAATCATTAAATGTTACTGTTTTTCTTTTCGGGCATTTCACTTTCTTGCGATTGAATTTTGTTTTCAGTGGTCACTACATTTAAGAGTCTTGAATAAATAAGATCATAATGAAATACATGTATCATGAAGTTTGGGAATAAAGTGATGGGTGGCAACCAAATTTTTTTCACACAGTTGACGTATGGGGAAAAGACTGGAAATAAATTATTTGCATCGATATGTCCAGATGACAATTTTAAAGAAAACAAAAAAAAAGTGTTTGCGCAAATTGAAGAATTATTTCCTATGTTGTGATTGAGAGGTTATGTTGGGGGAGGGGGGGCGATGACAACTTCCTCATTGGCTCAAGGGGGGGCGATTCGTTCAAAAAGGTGAAGAACCACTGCACTAGAACACACAAATGCTTTGTTTTGACTGGAAGGTATCTTCTATTTTTATTTTCCTTTCTTCCCTTTTAGTTTAGAAAATGAAGGAGACAGGTTCAGGAGGAAAAATGCTTTTGTACAACAGTTTTTGTTAAAAAATAAAAACAAAAAACAACTGCATATAATAAGAGTACTTGTGGTTTACTAATTCTATAGTCTAAACACTGCTAACACAACTGTGTTCTGAATGATAAGGCATGGTGGTGTGTATCTACTGACACTGTCCTTGCTGTGAGCTGATATGGTACCTACGTGAAACATGGTGCATCAAAAACACAGTATCAAAAGTTATCAGACTTTGATAAGCTTATGGAAACTAGACATTTTAGTCCGACCTTCCTTGTATCAACATTTCAAAAAGAGTCATTAATTTGAATGAGAAAGCACCACAGTAAGTGGTTGCTAATGGCCTTCTTATATAAAGGAGTGAAGTTACATTGCCAGCTAAGTAGTCAAGGTTGTCTCAAGCTTCTTTCATATACATAGATTTGATGCATGTGATAATTCTTTTGGCTTGAACATGACACTCAATCTATTCAGCATTTAAATATATATTTAGCTTTTAAATGCATTATTAAAAACTTATGGGACTCTAGATTACCATGTCCATTAGCTCCAAATACAAATTAGGATAATAAATATGAAGGAGGCTGATTTAGTCTCTCTTCACTATGGGGAATCCTCAGAAAGGGAGAATCTTGATTGTCCAAAGCTCAAAAAGAAATTGCAATTGGTTACCAAAGCAATTGACAATTTGCAACCTTGCCGTGTGGCATATTGTTTATATTACAGAATTATCTGTGGGTACTACCTGAATATTATCACAATCTGAGAATGCCATTGAATCAGGACACGTGCATGTGATGCATCAATTAGGGGAGACCCATAGTCCCCAAATTCACTTTACAATTCCAAAGGATCGGGCTGCTGAAATTTAATGCTGAATTTCCATCAATTCCAGAAACAGCTTTTACAAACAGCATATTTTACATCTAAATAACAGTCAAGAAGTCCCCCCACATTAAACAGAGAGAAAGAGAGAGGGAGGGGGGAGAGGCAGACAGAATGAACAAATAATCTCCACCCAATTATGAGCATGTTTGTAATGTCTCATGGCTTCTAATAGCCCCATATAAATGGGAAGGTATTTGCCACTAAAAATGCAAAGTTTGCCTGTTCCTATTCTAGGCTACAAAGCCTCCAATTGCTCAGCCAGTCTTCTCTTTAACATCTGGGCTGCAACACCAGGAATGGAATCATTAAAATATGGATGACTAATTGCTCAACAACCAGCTGTGAACCATTCAAAAACAGAACTGAACCACATTTGTAACATGCATACAACTTTCGGCTGCTTTCAGTCTCTGTCTCAAGCTAGATTTCTGTCTAACATCATGAGATTGCTTCACTTGCCTCACTGAAGAACATAAACGTGTGATCAATTTAAGCCAAACTGACATCAAAATCTATCCAGTTTCTGAAGTTTTGTGTACACAATCTTTGAAGCCAGCATGGCTATCTTTTCCCCCAAAGTACGGTGGAAGGGGAAATTATTGACCTAAGCACATGGGTATTCTCTTTGTTAATTCATTCATTCCACATGATGTTCCTCCATGACTGCACACCAACCAAACATTGATGAACAATGATAAGACAAAAAGCATGATATCACATTAAGATGCTCTTACTTCCTGAGGTCTATAGTAGGACCCAGAATACATTTGCTGTAGCTAATTAACCTTTAATATTGTTTCTTATTATTGTGTTATGCCCCCTTGATAAATTTAGCAAGAGGAAACCTAGACTATCTAAAATAGAGGTGAGAAATTCACCTTTTCCCCCATATTCCTTACCACTAGCAAGTTGACTAGGTCTAAAGGGACTTTCTGCACTGAATTAATCAATCCATCTAGAAGTTACACAGAGTTCCTCACAAGCCAATGACAATTTTTCTGCTGATGTGCATAGGACAAAGCTTTTATTGATTTATCCTTCCAATGGTTACTAAACCCCACTATATAGTATCCTTATCAATAGGGCAGAGGAAAATATCCTGGTGCCATCCCAGTGTTTTGGACTTCTATCAGCACCAGATAGCATATTCTATGGAAAGACATCATTGGAGATGGAATCCAAAATATCAGGGAAGTTGCAGGTTATCTGCCCCTGAAATAATGAAGAGCATGCTGATCAGTCCTAATTATGCAAATTGAAAATATACCTTAGCTAGGTTAGAGTAGGCAACTATAGAATCTAGAAGGATCATATCACTCAGGCAACAAGCAAATAATTTCTGAAAGTCCATACATACTCTTTAAACTTTTCACAATTATGAAAAAAAACACATTTTAAAAGATAAGAGCTCCAAGATTCTAAAACAGAAGACAGTGGTAAAGTAAAAAAAAAAATCTACAAAAGAATGCATCCATATGATGAGTAATGCATTTCACCCAATTGTTCTACATCTGGACCAGCTGTGGATATAGGGGGGAAAGAAAGGGGAAAGGGTCTTTCACTGTTAATCAGAACACAAAAGTTCCAAAAGGACAATGCTAGTTTGAAATTGATTTTAAAGTTCAATGTAGCCTAATCATGAACAGCAGATTTGATTAACATAAGCTAAGATAGCAGATGTTGGTGAAAAAGAACATGCTAAAAACAGTACATGGCAGTTTTACACAGGTGAGGTTTTTGTTTTTTCTGTTTTACACCATTGTAGGATGAAAGAAATCTCTGCATTTGGGTTTCAAATCACAGGGTTATTTTATACTTCAAATATATAAATGGAAGAATTATGCAGTCTTTATTCCTATGGAATATATCATATATTTCTACAGACTATGTAGATTGGAACCACACTATTGCATATCCACAGAATCTAAAGGATATTCCCATGGTTGATTGACAGACAGGTAGACAAACATTTAAAGAGCTGTCCTACACTATGGAATCCGTTTCATTCTTGTGTTTACAAGTAATTCTTGACTTATGACTGGTGACTTAATGACCATTGGAAGTTATGTCAGTCCCCCCCACACACACACACATACACACACATGAAAAGGGAGAAATATTAATAGGTTTTCCTTTCCTGCAGTCTCATGATCTGCATTATATGTTTATTTAGGTAGTAAGCTATGAAACAATTCATAAATTGGAGCTTCACCTTGAGCAATTTTGAGTTGTCCGCCCTCTCCTCTATGCGCTTTGTACAATCTGCCTACATTCTTACTTCCAAAGTTTGTTAATTAGCAAAGTACTTTGCTTCATACAAGCCTGTTACACATATGTGCACCCCTGACTAACAGTTTTGAGTTGTCCGCCCTCTCCTCTATGCGCTTTGTACAATCTGCCTACATTCTTACTTCCAAAGTTCGTTAATTAGCAAAGTACTTTGCTTCATACAAGCCTGTTACACATATGTGCACCCCTGACTAACATCTGTAAATGACAGAGGTGCCCACCAAGTAATCTGATGATGTTCTTTATTTTCATGTCCCTTTCTCCCTTTTTAGTAGAATCATTGTGGGTTCCAGAACACAAAATCTCCATAATGGGTGGTCTTTATTTTAAAACTAAAGAGCTTTTCTTCTGAAAATATAAAATGATGGTTCACCAACAGAGAACTTCTGCCAGAGCTATGCTACTTCCACACTGATAGCCCATTGGGTCAACATTGTAACTGGCTGGAAATGTAAGTGATGGAAAACTACACCAATTAAACAATGCCCATCACACTTTTTCTCCAATTGCTTGATCTTCTCATTCTAAAATAAAAGACAAAATCAAAAGCCACGAGACAGATGGAAGAACAGTGAGATATTAGTGACAAAAAGGATTAGATGTCCCTGATTTACATCTCATGTCAAACAATACACAAGCTAAATCAGTTTAGGAACTTTTATGCAAAGCAGTTCAAAGATTTGGAACATCCTATATCAATATAAAGATCAGAACAGCTGAGAAGATTTTGGAAGAGCAGACAGCCAAAATCAGCTCGGCTTTCAATGATGTAGCTGCAGTTGGCAAACTAGCTGCCCTTATGCCAAAAGCAGTTGGGCTTCATCAGATTAAGACTTGAAGCAGAAGACTTTGCAGGCAAGGATTCAAGGACCATCACTCTTGATGAGATGTTTTAACTAATGCCTCTTAACATAACCTTATGTCCAATGTTGTTTGCTTTAATACTGTTAAAGCGGACTGAATCTCTACCTCAGGATATGAAACTTTTACCTCAGGATCTCTGGTTAGGGACTATAAAAGATTGCACTAGTAATGGGAGGAAGTCAATTCAGAAGCGCAAACGAACAATATGCAATAGACTAGACACAGTAGATAGACCATATATAAGAGAAACACCAACCAAACAAAAGGTACTCGGAGTATACTTGAAGAGGGAAGGGAGGAGGAAAGAACGTTTACTAAAACAGATGTTTACAAAGATTAATACCTAATGTTGTATGCTATATCCTAGGATGATTGTTTAGCAATAGGATCTTTGGTTTAATGTTGATCACATTAATATGGAACCAGATAAGAGAAACACCAATCAAACAAAGTGTAACAGGAGTATAGTTGAGGCTAGACGCGAAGGGTGGAAAAAGGCTTACTAAATCAGACGTTTTCAATGACTAACACTTAGTGTTGTATATCAGGTGCCATGATGATTGCTGCACAATATGTTTTTATGTCCAATGTTGATTGTTTTAATAAAAGAATTTTATATTAAAAAAGAAAAAAGAAAATACTAGAAAAGCTCTTAATAATTATGCAGCAAATCAGCTATTGCAAATGATAAGATTCAAGCTATATGTAGCCCAGAACCAAGGCTCAAATCTTACATTTTTCTCCCGGTCTTTATAGACTGAAAACTGCTCCAGTTAAAAGTTCTGGATTGTTATGGAAACAAGCTAGATTGTTTTTAAGAATTTCCTTTCTGACCTGCCCACACCGAGGGGAAAGGGAGAGGCTTCCAAGCTGAGCCACGCTGGCTCAGGAATTCTGGGGGTTGAAGTCCACGAGTCATAAAAGAGCCAAGGTGGCCTACCTCTGGACTAGAGTCAGAGTCAGAACTGAAGAAGCTTCTGGGATGAGCAGCAAAATGTATTCAAAGAAAAAACAAAGTCCAATTGCCTTTTGAAAAGCAACTTTGGGACCATCATGACTTGGACGATTGAGAATCTCCATAGACATTTCACTTAGTGCTATGCAGAAAATAACTTCTGTGTTGATATCATTCCCATTCAGTCTGTTAAAGAAAAAAAAATGGGGAAGGGAGGTCCCCAGAATAAAGGAGGGGGGAATGCGTAGTGAATTTGTGGGAAATCTGTGGGATTCAGGGTGATCCCACAGATTTCCACTTATGAAGCAGTTGCATTTCTGTCAACCCTACAAGGTTCTCCAGATCCAGGAAATAGATTCCACCAGGAGATTAGAACTGCACTTTATGAAGAAAGGCTAAAAGATAAGAAGACTCTTCCAAGCCAGTCTGACTTTTGCTTCTCTCCTCCTCTTCCCCCATGGAGTCAGAGGAGATCCAGCTTGAGTTCTGCTCAGAACATTCTTATGCACCTGTTGTGGTCTTTAATGATTTCTGGATAGTTTTTCCAAAGTCATCGCCATGGCTCTCAACACCCCTCTCTCTGAAAGTCCATAGCATTCCAAGCTGCTCTTCAATGAAATCTCAAGAGGATATTTGATGGGGGAATTTCTCCCCTGGACAGCTTTTGGTAGACGGATCTTCAGATCAAAACAGTGCCAGAGAGAGTGCAGAATCATGGAGAAAAGTAACCAAATACCGTAACCATCAAAATCAGCATTGAAAGGATCTAATGCCATTCTAAAGCATACTGAAAATCAAGGAGAACAACAGAAAACATCTGAAGGAGAAATGTTGGCTTCGTTTGTTTTACAAAACTGAAAGGTGCATTTTAGCACAGTGTTACATTCAGCCTGAAAGCCTGTAGAGCGCATCAGAGCGCATCAGAGTCATCCGGCACAACTCATTTTACACCAGGATGGTCCTTGTTAAGCACACATAGCAAAGTTGATTCCATGCAAAGCACGCCATTGTATTAATACCATGAATAAAATTATTAATATGATTGAACTGAAGGTCATTCGTCCCAATAACCCTGATTCATAAACTCTCCCAGGCAGGTACGTCTCGAACCCCTTGCTTCAAAATATATCAAATTCATCCAGTAGACCAGCAGTTCTCAACCTTTTGCAGGCTGTGACCCCGACCTGTGCCGCGCATGCATGGCGCGACCCCGACCTGCACCGCACATGCGCAGAGCGCACGCGACGGCCCGCATCGCGCATGCGCGGCCTGCACGCGATGGTCGCATTGCGCATGCGTGGCGCGATGGCCGCATCGCGCATGCGCGGTGCTACCCCGCGCATGTGCAGTGCTGCCCCCTGCGCCGGCCGAGGGGAAATGGGGAAAAAATGGCAGACTGCGGTGTTTGGCGACCCCCTTGAAATGGTCATTCGATCCCAAATGGGGTCGCGACCCATAGGATGAGAACCGCTGCAGTAGACACTTGGTGAGATAAGATGAAGAAATTCAGTCTCTTGTGAGGCATTTCTCATGAAGGAATTCCAGAACTGTAAGTGTTCTTTGACTCTCAACCTTTCCGATCATGTAAAATGGCAGCTTATTAACCACCTGATTTGACTAATTTAGCAATCCAACTTTTCCTGAATTGCATGTGAATGAAAATCATTTTGAAGCAATCACTTTGAGTTTAAACAATGTACATGCATCAGACCTGATATAATACTGGAAGTAGTAGTCCAGGCTTCATTGGAGAGAGAGGAGGGGGGAAAAAGCATGTTTTTTTCTAAAGTACTTTCCACAATTCGCTTTTTTTTTCAAGCGGATTGGTATTATAAAATATGATGTCTTTGTACAAATTCACTGGCCAATTATTCAGGAGTCCCATCTTAGTCACTAATTAATTGATTAATTCAAGTTTTAATTAATTTATCTTGGTGATTAATTGATTAAATGTGGCAGTCGACTCCGTCAAGTGTTCTTCCGTTAAGAATTCTCTAAGCTTTACCCTCTCTTAGAAATGTTCTGGAACAAAAGCACAGAGCCAAAAATTAAACGGAAGGAGGGAATAAATTAATTACAAAAAGAACAAAAAGTGTGCATTGTTTATCATCACAGATCTGGAACAATTTAAAAGGCCAGAAGTCCAGTTCTTTAATTTACAGGAAAATTCCTCAGAAGTTAACTTTCCTAATTAGGATTATTACCCACCAGAAATAGACAGCAAAACAGTGAAATGTCAAAATCTGCCTGCAGTTCAGATCATGCCATACAGTAACATCCAGGTTAGCCAAACCACAATACCAGAAAAATTTGCATTTTTCTGCTGCTCTCAAGAATGCATAGCTTGAGCTGCCTAATTTCTGCCAATATATTACTGCCTGCAGCACTGCTCAACTTTTCTCAAGTTTCTTAGGCTGAGATTTATCCCTTTTCGTCTAGTGTCATGTTCCAGAAATCATTCTTGATTCAACAGCTCAATTAGCCTTTCTGTTTTAAAGCAGAAGTGCCAATTCCTGTTAGAAATATGCAAATCCCAGCAGATCCAATCTACACTGCTCTGCAAACCCAGGTTAAAAAATGAGCACCTTCTGAAGTCACAGCCAGTCGCTGAAAATGAAACTCTAAATCCTAGATCAGGATTCCACTCCCAGAGTTTATAGCAATACTAAGTCCTTGATTTATGGGCACCATTGAGCCCAAACTTTCTGTTGCTAAGCCAGATATTTGCTGAGTGAACTTTGCCCCATTTTATGACCTTTCCTGACACAGTTGTTAAGTGAATCACGGCAGTTCTTAAGTCAGTAAAATGGTTGTTAAGTGACTCTGGCTTCCCCATTGACTTTGCTTGTCAAAAAGTTGCAAAAAGTTTCTGAACTTGATCACAGCAGCCAGATTGTTGGTGGGACAATACTGGAAGAAGCCAGAAATACCACCTATGGAAGAATGGACTTTGAAAGTAATAAGTTTGGCGAAAATGGCGAAAATATCGGCATATTTGAAAGATCGCTCAAATGAACAATATTTGACAGACTGGAAACAGTGGATAGACTATATACAAGAGAAACACCAATCAAACAAAATGCACCTGGCGTTTAGTTGAGGCTCGACGTGAAGAATGTTTACCAAATCAGACGTTTACAAAGACTAATACCTAATGTTGTATTTTATGTTCTATGATGATTGCTTATTAATATGATCTTATGCTTAAAAAAAAAGTTGCAAAAAGTGATTGTATGATTCCGGGACACTGCAACCGTCGTATTCTTACAGTAATGGGAAGAAGGTTGAAAGATGTGTGTAAATATCTTCCTTTGTACAGTCCTCTCTCCCCAGCTCTTTGCACGCTACTCCTGTTTTCCACACCTCCATTAAATCCCAAGGGAAAGTATCTTTCCACTTTCTTCTGTTCCACTCAGAAGAAAAGTTCTTTTTCCATTTCTCTTTCTCCTTACTTTATTTTAAGTGAAACATCTATCATTTGTTCTCATCAGCCAGCTTGCTTCTGTCTCATCTAGCAGCTTAGATGCCTCCAACATAAAAATAGTTGCCTACTCCAAAGGAGGACAGGACAGGTCACACCCAATGCCCTGGGAGGCCTAACAGGTGGTCCTCAATTGAAAGTACAGGTGGTCCTCAATTTACAACCACAACTGAACCCAATATTTATGTTGTTGAGTGAGACATTTGTTAAGTGAGTTTTGCCCCATGTTTACAACTTTTCTTGCTGCAGTTGTTAGGTGAATCACTGCAGTTAAATTAGTAACTTAGTTGTTAAGTTCTGGCTTCCCCATCGACTTTGCTTGTCAAAAGGGGATCACATGACCCTGGAATGCAGCAATGTATGAACCCATTGCAAAGCATCTGAATTTTGATCACATGACTATGGGGATGCTACAAAAGCTGTAACTGTGAAAAATGGACCTAAGTCCCCTTTTTTCCCTTGCTGTTGTAACTTTGAACGGTCACTAAATGAACTGCTGTAAGTCGAGGATTACCTGTAATTGCTTTCAAGCATAATTCTCTCAGAGTTCTTTTTAACAAGATTTATGGTGAGGAAAGGGGCAGGGTGACAAGAATCCCAGCAAATGAACAGTACATTCCACCACAGCATATCAATCAAAAAACAAATAAGTTAGGATTTTCAGGCT
Organism: Bothrops alternatus; assembly: GCA_034064705.1. Lineage (NCBI taxonomy): Eukaryota > Metazoa > Chordata > Lepidosauria > Squamata > Viperidae > Bothrops > Bothrops alternatus. Next base: position 3,250,850 of record JARGCV010000235.1, read on the forward strand.
GAGACCCCACCTGCGCCGCCCATGCACGGCGTGACCCCGACCTGCGCCATGCACGCACGGTGCGATGGGCCGCATCACGCATGTGCGGCGTGACAGGCTGAACCGTGCATGCGCGGCGCGCGTGATGGCCCGAACCGTGCATGCGCTGCGCGACGGGCCGAACCGCGCATGCACGGCATGCGTGTGATGGCCCGAATCACGCATGCGCGGCGCGACGGGCCGATTCGTGCATGCGCGGCATGCGCGCAACGGCCGAGGGGAAATGGGGAAAAAATGGCGGACTGCGGTGGTTGGCGACCCCCATGAAACGGTCATTCGACCCCAAATGGGGTCGCGACCCACAGGTTGAGAACCGCTGAGTTAGGAGAAAGACACTCTGATTTTATTTCTAACAGCCTTCTTGTAATCAGAAGAGGAGGTGGGACTTTTCAGTGATAGCAGAAAAGGTGTAGCTGTTACAGTCTGCAAATCTTTTATCAGTCTGGGAAACACTGTTACACAATTGACTGACAGCAATGTACGTAAGCCTTCCCAGTTATTTTATTTCTTATTTTGTCTCATTGAACACTTCGAAGAAAATATAGGAACAAGTGGGAATATGAAAAAATAAAATAAAAGAATGGACTACAGATAATGAAACAGAGATTTTTAAATGCCATGGTCATTATAGCTTTCTAAAATATCTTTTAAGTAGTTACGAGCAGCGAAATACACTATATATTTTATATCATGTTAAAGGGAAAAGAATCACTAATTCTTCAATTAAAAACAAATATGAAAAGCCATGGCCAATACAAGTCACCAAATGGAACTGTAGACTATAAGAAATTCAGTCTCCGTTACTAAAAATCTATTCTTATTTAAGTATCTCATAAAATTATATGGATAGGTTAACCCATATTTGGGAGGCAATGCCAATCCACATTTTAAATTGTAACTTAAGAATGGCATCCAGTCAGAGTTGAAATCTGCATCACATTTGCTTTCCAGATCAGAAGTTAGTCTAGACATTAAAGCATATTTTTATTGGCCTGTTTAGCCATTCTTCCACAGAATGGATCAGATGATTTTTCCACTACAACACGTATAGTATTTTTGCAACAGTTATCAATTCTGCCAATTCAGTATACTTTGAAAGAATGTACAGAACAATTAAGTGAAGCTTTATAGAAATACCATCAGTTAAAATGCAAATTTGTTTCATACCAATTTGTTTCATAAATTATTTTCCAGAATTGTTGAGCTTTACCGCATTGCCATCAAAATCGCTCATACCTGCTCCAATTTGCTCATTACATTTTCAGCAGTTTCTTGAAAATGAATTGTCCATTTTAGCAATCAATGCCGGACCACTGTACCAACATTAAAACACAGCCTTTTTCTCTAAATATCATATTCAATGTATTTAATATTGTTCTGCCCCCACGTATTATGTACAGCTCAAACAGCTGAAAACTGGTGACTATATCTACATTGTAACTAAAATGATGTGGGTAGCGACTTTAAATCAAGGTTCCCAACATTTCTCTCTTTAATTTATTCCTCCAGTGCTGACTTGATAATCTACCTCTTGATAGCAAAGTATACAGTGCAACTATTTAATAGAAAGTTACCCAATGTGTGCCTGACAAACATAAACCAGAAAAGGAGCCAAGGCACAGATGTCCATAATTTTCAGTATTTTGTAATTCATGAAATGCCTTCGCTGAGGAAATCGCTAACTAAAATATGCAGATTCTGTGAATGTCTGCACAAAAATCTTTTTTAAAAAAAAAATCACTTAGCAAAAGTATGTGTATTAGAAAAGGATTGTACAAAATGAGCTCAGAAATATACCTGGGTATTTGTACAAATCTCTTTCTTTGGCTGTTGCTATATGTGTAAAATGATTTAGAAGCAGAGTTAAGACCCCAAAGAAACAGCAGTGTTGATTTTTCCTTGTTTTAAAAGAATATATAACAGGATATACATGTGTCTGAGTTATCAATGGTTTGCCTGTTGATCAATCTTACTTTGAGGTATTAACTATGATTTCTTGAGCCACAACTGGCTGTCTGCATGCTTCAGACCAAACCACGCTTTGCATAACAGAAATTTGTTTAAACATTGGCTAGCTTCATGCCCTGAGCCAAGTTAAAAGTCTACAAATTGCCATTGTAATGTCTGACCACAGCCCTTGTGTCACTGTGCCCCATACAAGACATAAACATCACACAACTGGTGCAAATAACACAATTTGCAGCATTTGCACGATGTGAACAGAAAGGACCACTCTCTCCAGCCCGACACCCATGCTTTGGGCTAAGCAAATTTTAATTACAGATAGCCATTGGCTACCTAATGCATGCCACAGAGTAGGCAATATTTTGCAAACAGCCAAGTTTAGTTTCAGTTCCAGCAATTGGCAGTGTTCCTTCTCTTCTTGCCTCCCTTCCAAAGCCCCAATCTAACAGATATGGTACGATAATAGAGCAAACAGACCCCGGTAAGCTGGCCCAAGGAACGTGAGTGAGATGGAGAAGACAAAGGTGTGAACGCTCTGTAACTTTGAGCCAGAGACTCCAGGAGTTTCCTGCAAGCTTCCTGTAGATCTCCTTCTCACCCTCCAAGTTTGCTGCTTGAGAAAATAGTGAGGCTAGGAGCAGCAGCAGAGTGGGAGCTGAGCGAAGATGTTAGAAGTCCATGTCAGACCTCTCAGGCAAACAATAAATATTACTTCTGCTGGTAATCAGACTTTTCCCCAGCATCGTCTTTGAATGTTGAACCTTTTTCAATTAATTAAAAACTATGTGCTGAAGAGTGCATATTTTATCAGTTCTCAGCTGCCTAAGTGTCACGCAAAAACCCAGCTCTTTTCTCCCTCTCTCCCTCTCTCTCTCTCTCTCTCTCTCTCTCTCTCTCTTCCAGGCAACCCAGAGCAAGTACTTGCAAGGGTCATATCTTTTTAATTATCTTTTCTCTCTTTGATTAATTATTCCGTCTGACAATAGCGTGTTTCTAATGCTATTCACCTGCCTTTGATGATTGACAACTTTTCTGTCTGATTCAAAGCAAACAGCTGCTGCCACCACTGCCTAGCAACCAGCATGTGATGGATGAGCCGCAAAGATGGATGGCTGCAATAAATCATGTCTCCAGCTATAAAACTGGGGTGGGGGGGCAGTGGGGGGGACGGAAGAGAAGAGGGAGAAGAATAAAAAGCGACAAAAATAAAAACTACGCGTATGCACAAACTGAGGTTTCTTCCCATGTGTGTGCTCAGCTCCTGGCCAATTACACCTGGTTTGAACACGGCATCTATTAATAGCAAAGTTTTCTAATCAGGGGAGCTGGCAGTGACGCCATTTGTATCAAGGTGTGTTTACAATTGTTTCAGCTATTTGTGTCGTGTTCTTTCAATTACCTGCCAACTCAGCGGAAGGCCCTTCAAAGTTTCTCAGCCCCTTCTCCTGCAGATTTTTGGAGGGACGAGGCAGCTGGAAAGAGAAGGACTGGGGTCTCTCTTTGGCACAAAGCAGCCTTTATATATATATATATATATATACAAAAAAAGTTTCTAAATGGAACTGATGGAACGCCCTGTGATTCCACTTCAAATGTTCTTCAGTTTATGCCAGGAATTGACCATGCCACCCTTTCCTCTCTGCCATTCACAAGTTCTGCTTTTCCTGGATTCAGTTCTTCCATTTACCCCAGGAACTGACCATTCCACCCTTCCTCTCAGTGGTTCACAAGTTCTGTTTTTCCTAGATTTCAATCTGTGCCCTGATTACAACAGAAGTTCACGTACAACAGGATAGGATGATCTCTGCATCTTTGTGTTATCCACTCCAATAGAAAAGAGACTTTTGCCTACAAGACAAGGCAAAACCTTTTCCAGGGTAGATCTGATGCTTTCTCTCGATAAATGAAAATCTTTTCAGGTGAGTCCAGATGTTGGGACAAGCAGATGATTTTATATATAATCCTTACTACATGTACCCAAAATCTTAAAAGTTTTTGAGGAGTGCATTGCTATAAACATGGAGGGGAGGGAGTAGAGAGAGATGTCTGAGCGCATTGTTCAATAACGTGATTTTGACCACAAAAGAAGGAAAGATGACCCCTCCCTCAAAAAAAGTTTTTTTCATTTTGTATGTGTGTGTGTGTGTAAAAAAAAAACCTATTTTCATCAGATCCAGGCTGCCACAGCAATGACAAGAAATCTGTGCCAAAAGCTGTGATTTCTAGTCACAGAACAGACAAAAATAAAGGGACTGCTAATAAAAGACATTCTGAAACGCGTGGATATATGACTGTTTTCTCTCCTCCTCCTATGGCTGAGCAAGATTTCTTCTTTCTTGGTTAAACTCAAATGGTTTCTCATGTTCCGTCTCTCTTTCTCATACACACGCGTTCACACACACTTCTTTCCCACAAGAGGAAGCCAAAAAACACATTTGTGGAGGAAATGAAATAGCACAACTACCTTCAATGGAATTTAAAATTCCAATCCAAGCACCTTAACCACACCTGTGTTTTGTACCTGAGTACCAAAAAATAGAAGACAAGCTTAAGACAAATCAGGATATCCATGAGGCTTTGGGGTACCCATTCAAGTGTCTCCACATTGCACTGTCAAAATGTAATGGCTAAAGTTTAGAAATAAGGATTAAGAGGAGGGCATTTCAGCCTCATTCCGATAACCCTGCACCATCAACTATCTCCCGGGTAGTTTTCATTTAAAAAATGGGTTAAAAACAGTAATAATGCAGCCTTAGTATGCCGAAGCATCTGATTAAATATTAGTATATTATTTATTTATTCAACTTGTAGGTTAGTCAACTCTAAACAAGGGTGTGATTGTTTATAAGAATATATAAGTCATGTAAAAAGAATTAAAAGAGTGGAGGGTGGGATAACTAGACCCCCCCAAACTCAAAGATGCAATGCTGTTACAAAGAATGGCTCATGTTTTAAAAAATAGGTCCCTATTAAATTAGTTTAAAGCAGGAAGTTCACGCAATTCCTATTGAAGAAAGAAAATCCAGTGGAAAGATTTTGCGGGAAAAACTGTACGAGCAGAGAAACCCTTGTAGGTTCCATGCAGTATTCCTGATTCTCATTTGATAGCTGTGATTGCCCAGCTAGAATTACATGATTGAAAAGTATAATATAATTTTCTGGCGCTTCTCAGTCAATGGGGTTTATTAACATTCATGCATGATGCTGACATTTAGCAGAATTCACTCTTCAAAATATAGAGATGAAGCTCCACTGCAAAGGTCTGGGGGATTTCCAGTTAGAAGGCTTTATTTATTACTTGGATTCCAGTATACACAAATCCACCACCCTCTCTTGCCTTTCCTCATGTTTGATGCTTTTCAAGTCTACCCAATCTTCCTCCTTCCATCTAAGGTAAACTCAAGCAAGGAAAAAGGAGAATAAAGAAGCAAACCCTTTTCCTCATATGTATAGACATGTTATTAAGAGATGGAAGAAAAGAAGAAGAAGGAATCATATCTGGAGTTTTCTGATCTTGGTTTACATTGAACTTTGCCAGTTCAGACACAGGAAGTTCAACAGTCTAAATTCTTAGCAACCATCATTTCTTGCAGGAAATTCTAAGAATTGAAATCCCCAAATATGGAGGGAAGCCGCGACCAGCATGGACGGCCTGGCTTTTCTGAAATTACCTTGACAATATTGATATCCTCAGCAGTTGAGGGTTCTACTTTATATCTCCTAACAAATAGTAAATATATCTTTCCTCTGTGCTAAAGAGAGAATGCTGTTGTTATGAGACTGTGTGGTTCGAAATGTATTGTAATCAAATTAAAAAGTGTCCATTTTCAGGTTTCTCTAAGGATCAGATGTACTGGTTTGAGCCTGAAGCACATATCAGCTTCCCTTCTGTGATAGAATGATCTTAATTCATTAATTAATCAATCTTAACATTGCCTTGTTTAGAGAAATGACATAATTCATTCCTAAGGTATGATGTTATATTAGTGGAATATAAATAATATACATAGTAGCTCCTGGCATTTCTTATTTATACATCGATATACATACTCACCAAGACACAAGATTACACCTGTAACAAGTTACTATGATAACAATGCATGTGTCACCACATTATTGAGAAGAGGTACAAATAGGCAATGTCACCATTACATCTGACATCTACGTCATACCATTTGTGCAAAGACATGATAGCAATAGCACCTCAATTTATATACTGCTTCACAGTGCTTTACAGCCCTCTCTAAGCAATTTACAGAGTCAGCATCTTTGCCCCCAACAATCTGGGTCCTCATTTTACCAACCTCGGAAGGATGGAAGGCTGAGCCGGTTAAGATCGAACTGCCGAACTGCTGGCAGCCGGCAGTCAGCAGAAGTAGCTGTACATGTTATCAATTGTCCCTCCCTTCCTTGCCTCTTGTCCATATATACATACAAGCACACACTAGGAATTCAGCTGGTAGACATGCTACCCCATTCATCCCTCCCTTCCAGGTTTCTGGGGCGTTTTCCCCAATCAAAAGTTCAACTGGCATTCAATAAGAATTGGTCTCTTTGGATTATTCCACCTCTTTACATCCAGCTGATTAGAAATGATGCTAGTTGCAGTCTCAAAGCTATCTGGAGGACACCACGTTTGTGAAGAAATATATATATATATATAAAAGGTCAGTGTGATTATCTCAACTCACACATGGCATGGCAGACAGAGGATATGAGAAGTGTTAGCATGGGCCACACTCTCTGCTTGGTGCAAAGTTGGATATTTTCACACCTTTTGTAGCTCACTTGCTTCTGTCAGCCACCTTCTGTCAATCAAAAGCACCCAAAGGTGCTTTTTCCAAAAAGCAACTGGACTTTCTCCAATTTATTCCAGTTGCCTTTTAGAAGAAGCACCTTTGGGACAACCATGACCTGGATGACTGAGAATCTCCATAGAAATACAACTTCTCATTCATTTCTCTAGTATCCATAAGACCAAAAACAATGGCCCAAGTAAATTTAGCACACAAACTTATGGTAACAGAAGGATATTCCTAGAAGACAGCAATACCGTCATTGATTCTCTGACTCACAATCTTCTTTGAATCTTTTGGGGTTGTTTGATCTGCAGAAACATGGAGTGAAGCCTCTGCCAATGACTTATACTGGATGGATCTATGGATTTAGATGCCTGCATCTGCCTGAAGACAGCACAAATCAAAGGATTTTTTTCTCTCTCTGGAAAGCCTGCTCGATGGGTAAGAAGTGGGAATGCAGACTTTTTGCGTTTCACATCTGTAAACAAACTGTGCCTTGATTCTCCTGTGAAATTTGCTCTATCCAAAATCCCCATATCCAATACAAAATAACAAATACAAAAATGCACTGCATTGGGCCGAATGGAAAACAAACGGTTAATTTTGGGGAAAGCTGGCACAAAAAAACATGCAGATTTTAGAGTTCACTTTAAAATGTATTCTCAGGAGTAACAAAACAGAACTCAAGGGTTCAGGAAAAGAGATAAAATGAAACTGAAATCGACAGATCAGTGGTCAGGGGAGGTGTTTTGTGGGTTTTTTTTTTTTTAATCCTTATGACTCAGTGCCATTTTTGCACTAGATAATGCAAAACATGATTCCTTGAAAACAAGCCATTGTACTAGAAATCTTACTTGATTTATTTATTGTTCTTTTGTTGTTGCTGTTGTTCACCCTGAAATTTGATACATGGGAATCTAAAATCTGATACAGGATACCGGTTAAAGAATCTAATTCTCAAGCTATTTACAAGAACTTGTTGAGAAGCTATCATTCGCTTACTCAGGCACTCTCTAAATGCAAAATTCCTACAAGGCAGAATTCCTAGGAAAAGAACATTGCTTTTCTGGAAGGACTATGTCAAGGTTGTTATCAATGCAGGAAGTCAATTCGCCACAGAAGAAGAATGCTGCTCATGGAAGCAGATTTCAACATGATAAAAATATGCCCACACTATCCGCTGAACCATACACTAACTAAAAAAGTATTTTACTTTCTGTAGTCAGCTTAGTGTTCACTGGGTCATGTTAAGCTAATTAAACAAGCCATAATAATTCAGTTAACTATAGGTAAGTGTTTGCCATAGCATATTCAAACAATCCAGGATCCACATTTGGCGTTCTGAGGACCATTCCATAAGGTCATCCATGAAAATAAAACCGCAGAAGAGTTGACATGATAATAGTATATATAAACTGGTCCTGGAGATCTTTTCGCTGCTAAGTCTAGATGAGGAGCGGGGCAAAAAGCTTGCATGCAATCCCAGGCACCAGGTAATAAAAGATCTGTGGTTTTGCCTACAACCCTGAAGAATCACTAACAGGATTGGGTTAGAACTTGATTTCCTGAAATTGCAACTCTCAGTTGGAAATGTTAAGAGCTGCAATCTCATCCTATCTGATGGATACCATGTCAGGGAAGGCCAGCTCAGAGAGACAAATCTGATTAAATGGCTACTTCATACTTAACCGATTTCTTAATTCTGGTAGCACACATGATTGCACTGTTTCCATTCTGAATACACTGTAATTGTAAATACGATATGTTTCTAATAGAATATGCAATATATGTTTCTAACAACTACCATTCTAAGTCTGAATCCAGAATTCTCCCAGTTTCTAAGGCTTCACTTTCCTGAAAATGGTAATGGGGTGTGCAAGGGGAAAAACAACAACAGCAATAGAGTACCGGTATCCTACGAACAGTGCCAAAAATATGAAATTACTTGAGACAATCACAAAGAGATCCAGGTTTTGGGTGGACATTAAGCTGGACAAAGCTTAAGTACAAAAAAAAAAACCTGATGTTTTTAACACTAGGTTTCAAAATGGAGAAGACTGTCTTATTTGGCATTCCATTCTGGTTTGTGTTCAAATGTTTTGACACACAACAGAAATTTATGTTGGCAAAGAGTGATTTCGCTGTTACTCGGCTAACCTTCACTTTCGTAGGCTCACTCTGTTTTCCAGGCCATCCCGGAGAAATTTTTCTACTCAAACACGGTTGGGCTTCTCCTGAAATTCCTCAGCCGCTGTTAAGGACTTCTACACCAGGTACAAAATCATACAAGCAGTGACTCTGCTTCTATTCTGTTACCTGTTTACCCAGTTATTATGATCCAAGATTCTTATCAGGAGCCCTTTGTTTTCCATACCTACAAATTGTCTGGTCCCTTAAAAATAAGATTAAGGGCTCCTGTTCAACAATCGGCTGGTGGTATCTGGTAACAAACAATAACAGAAAAAGTGCAGCTGAGCAGAGAAGGGGGAGGTGAAGGGGGGGAAAGAGTCCATCCATCAAAAATGTGGACATTTAGACCTCTTGGTGCCCCAGCTCCTCTGACTCTCAAGTTACAGCTTTCTGCGGTAAGTCTAAATAATATTCAAAATGATAAATGGCGCCACACTGTTGCTTATCCACCATCAATCTCTTTTTAAAGAACATCCATCTTCAAATCATGTATGTCTGAATCAAGTGACACAGCATTCGCCTAGTTTCATTTACACAACCTCCACCTCTTTGAATGATAGCTGTCCAGGATCCCCTTTTGCCTTTCACGGAGAAGTCCACCCCCCCCAAAAAAAGAGGAGTGGTTAGAAGTTTGACCTCAAGCTTAGAACTGAGCAGGTCAATCCTCAAGGCTTCTTTTTGGTCCAAGAGAGGGTATCTATCTGTCCTCGAAGCCTCCCCATTCTAAGAGGCCGCTCTGAAAGGAGCTAGACAACAATGACACCCCCTCCCCAAGAATTCCCTGCATCCAGCTCTCTCTCCCCTCCTTTCCCCCCCCAAACCCACACCCCTCCCTGCTGTTTGGCAGGCTGCGTTTGATAAATGACACCTGTCATTCTGTCACAAGGGAAGGGTGGGTCAGTGATATATAGCTCTGCTGAAACGGAAATCGAGTCTTTGGCACAGCGCAAGGCTTCTCCACCAGGATTTCGTTCCTCAAGTCTAAAATGAAATCTACGATGTTTCAAGTGGATCGGGGGAGGACAAACTGACAAGAGGCCCATGGAGTTTGTGCATTCCCTTCCTGTTCCCTCAAGGGTTTGGGGTTTTTTTTTAAGAAAAACAAAACAAAAAAATCCTCTCCATGCTTTCTCTCCTCACGCCCAAAGGGGGGACAGTCCAATTGCTGAAGGGAAACTGCCCCCCTTCCAAAAAAAGTGAAAGGAGAGAGAGAGAGAGAGAGAGAGAGAGAGAGAGAGAGAGAGAGAGAGAGAGAGAGAGAGATTAAAGAACATGCATCTATCAAAGTCCTTGACAGTTATGATCCATGCTAAAAAATGTTAAATGTGATTTTTATTTATTATTAGGGAGAGGCAAAGGAAGGGTGGGGGAAAGGGACTGTGCAGGGAGAGAGAGTGCAATGCAGAGACCACAAGCAAGCCTGACATTGAAAGCAAGATAAAAATTAGCATGTTTGAAGTAATTGTCCCACAGCTTGACACCAGCATAGTAAATATTAAAAGGGGGAAAAATGTGTCAGGCACACGTTTCTTTCTCTCCCACCCACCTTCCCTCCCTCCCTCCCTCTCTCCCTCCTTTCTCCCCTCCTTTCCTCTTCCCTTCCCTTCCCTTCCCTCCCTCCCCCCCTTTCATTAGCTCACTGGCAGGGTGGCACTTCTGAACCTCATTACCGCAAGAGGATTTATGATGCTGAACCCAATGGCAAAGAAAAGGCATCTGTCAATAATTGTACGAGCTGCACTCACAGCTTTGAAATCTCATTAAGTATGCAGTTATCAGGCATAAAGATCAAAAACATTACTCAACTCCGACAGAATCTTATGGAGGAACATTAATTAGCAACAGGCTCACAGCGCATATATATATATATATATATATATATATATATATATATATATATATATATATATATATATATATATATATATACGTACATACTGTATATATATATTCCTCCTCACACCTGTCCAACCCTACACATACATACATACAAACATACATACATACATACTATATATATATATATATTTATATCGAGTGTTTCTTTTTTTCACACACGCATGCTCACACCTGCCCAGCCCTTTTCCGGTGGGGCGCTTGGAAAGAAGAAGGGAAAGAAAGAAACAGACTCATTCCCAGCATCTGTGTATGATCAAGTACATGAAACAAGAAAGAAAGAAAAGGGAGTAAAAAAAAAAAAGGACTTGAGACAGTCTTGGCGGTGAAAATAGAAAAGGAAGAAGCTGTCAAAGTTGAAACGGATATCAGCGCTGGCCCTGATTACAGGGGCTCTATAGTTCCAGGCCTTTTTATCGTTCTCTGCCATCAAAAACAGACTTGGTGTCACAGAGGCATGAGTGATGGCTGCCAGTCTCAGCTGCTCTCGCCAAGCCTGCCGGAGACGCCTGCTGAGATTTGGCCCTCAGACAGCAAGGTTGACCTAGCAAGAAAAGGACTCATGGGCACAAAGCCCAGAGATACTTCAAAAACAAAAAAAAAAAACAAAAAAACCACCAGTCCCCTGTCCTTTGCTTGAGAACAATTCGCTAACAGGATGGCCAGGATTTTGTTTGTTCAGCTTTCAGAAGTTAAATTCGCCCAGCATGCCCAAAGGCACCCCCGTACATCCTGTGTTGGGCCCAACCCATCATCCTACAACTGGTAGACCAATCCTTCCTTTGCACGTCTCACCTCTCTCCTCCAGGCTGTAAACTATAAATGGAGGCGAAACTTACAAAGTCACATTTGAGGGGAGATCGTAAAATCAAGTGACCTTTGCAGCATTAAGCATGGTGTGCAACTAATTAAGAACAACGGACTCATTAAACGTCTTTCACTCAGAATCCAGGATCTTCGCGTACATGTTTCCATTTCCTTCCCGTGGACAAGAGTATCGCCAAAGAAATATTCACCGCTCATTAAAAAAGAGTGGAAGGGAGTTAAAAGAGCACATTAACATGTATCTCTTGTCCGTCTGGAAGGCCATCAATTCTTTTTAGCTAAAGGTAGAATGTGGGAAGGTCTTAGGAGAGAACCGAAGCATAGGTATAAATTTCCCATCATGCCTCACTCCCAGGCGTAACACAGGTTCCATTTCCATTTTGTTTATAACTACTTCACAACCCATTTGGTTATTCAGTTGGGAGTGCCCTATCTTCTGCAAGGCCTGCCACTGGGGTAGAAGAAATGGGTTGAAATATTCAGAGGCAAAGTAGAAAACTTTCTTCATTTTTAGAAATATCCACTTGTTTGCAGGCGCTAAAAGATGCTGCACTGACTAAGGAAAGGTAAACGAAATTCAAACGGCACGTGTGTAATGCGTTTTATGACCTTGATTTCAAAAGTGTTAAAAGTGTTTATAATTTTTTATAGGCTTACTACATTCACTTTTATAATGTGTAGCATCAAAGTGATTACAGCAATTATATTTAACAGAATTAATTATGAAACCTCCTATCATCCCAGGATACATAATGTATTAGACAAGGAGGAAACATCTACACTCCGCTAACTAACTAATATTCAAGGCAATCTTTCAAAGCATCAGGGCGGAACTAAAGTCAAAATTAGAACAAGAAAGAGCCAAGAGAGTTACTAAAAATGGAGATTAAAAAACAAACAAACAAACAATGCTCAGGTTTGCAAAGGGGGTATTCTGCCTAAGTGCTTCTGTAAGAAGGAGACAAAGGTATTAAAACATTTACCGAACATTTGGAATCGTGCACTATAAACAAAAGAATAAAAGATTTTAAAAAGAAAAAAAAAAGAAAAGCTAACCAGCCTTCCTATCAAAATCTGCCTCTAAATACAGACACAAGAGTATATGGGTGAAAGAGTCACAATTCTTTGTGTATGCAAAATAAATTCACTCAAAGCTTCATTAATATTAATTTAAATTCAGATCCCATTTACATTAAATTGTTCATTAAAAAAAATGGCCTGTTTTATGGAACCTGAATTCTACAAAGAGCACACGAGAGGGTGGGATATTGGACCCAGTTTAATGATGAAAATGCAATACTGAATATTAATGCATCCCAGTCATCTTAAAATGTAGAACAATATCTTTTTTTTTTCTCTTAACAAAACATATTATGCTGGTCCAGACAAGGCTCTCCACCTGCCTTCCCAATTCTCCAATACAAGCTACACACTTGCCCTTTTGACCTCTCAATCTGAGCACCAGCCTTGTTAAGAAGATGCTATAATTTCAAACCTGATCTGAGATACAAAAATAAGTGGATTTTTTTTAAAAAAAGTAAAAACCGATAGCATTGCTCTAAGAAGTTCAGCTAGATTTATTAATGGCTGAAAGTTGAACTGGGAAATATGACAGACTCTACCAAGAAACTGAACATCTAAACTATATTGCTGTAAACCAAAAGAAAAGAGCAGCGATCAGTTAGGAAGAGACCTGATAACACGAAAAACTAAATTATTCTTCAAAGTCCATTATTTGTAATGAAACTTATGTAGTGCTAAAAAACTGGCAAATACTCAGAAGTCTCTTGATTAATTTTGTTCTTACGTGTTAGTCTCAGTGGTGGAGGGAGGGACGGAGGGAGAGAGGAAGGAAGGAAGGAAGGAAGGAAGGAAGGAAGGAAGGAAGGAAGGAAGGAAGGAAGGAAGGAAGGAAGGAAGGAAGGAAGGAAGGAAGGAAGGAAGGAAATCCTTAACTCTGGATTTTTATTTTTGAGATAAATCATCATTTTTTTCCTCAAAAATCATCCAAATTATAATTCATAGTCTTATAAATGCAAAGCATTCAAGCCATTGCTTTTTCTTTCTAAATCTTTTTTTTAATCTTTTAAAACAAGAACAGCCTAATCAAATGATGCGTTCCCTCCCTCTTGTTATGTGTTACTGAAATACAAGACATTCTCTGTTTAGTCAGATTTAGGAAATTAATTTAATGAGTCTGCAAATGCTGGAAACTAGAATTAATCTGTCTGGGTTTTTTAAAAAAGAAAGAAAGGCTTAGAGACATTTAAGTGCATGTATCAGGACACTTTATCAAGCTAACATAAAATAGTCATAGAATAAGATAAGATGACAATTTTATGCATGTGTCAAAGAATTTAAAAATGAATGCCTGTCTATCCCCTCTAATTACAACTGCATATTATCTGTCTAGATGAACCAGTCTATATCACTATTATTAAATGCCATATATTGCATTCGCCTTCAGATTCTTCTTAAAAAAATATATTTCAACCAATAGATCACAATTTGGGAGTGTCACTGAAAAAAAGAAAAGGATTCCAAGAGTTTAATATCGGAAGTGGCTGTTTTTATATCTAATACCTAATGGTTTTTAAAATCATGTTAAGATTATGTGATTTTTTAAAATAGGTTTATAGGCATATCTGCCTAATCCATAGCAATGTTGCACTCAGAGAGGGTAGCTAATTTTTGCCTAATATTAAGAATTTGGGAGATCCATTTGAACTGTAAATAAAATCTGCAGACAGATTGCCTTCTAAATGGCCAGGACATAAAGCAACGGAGAGGGATACCCACAGCTTGGAGTATACAGGATAGGTTCTGTGTCTCTGTCCAAGGTGCAAATAATGTCTTTGTTTATTCACACTTGTATTAACCCATTTGTACACACAACTGTGCAAAGCTCACACCCTCCCCAATTTGCTTTGCTCGGAAAAGGATCCTGAGCTCACAAACAGCATCTTCCTTTTTATACCTTCTCCCTGATCATGGAAGCAGCCTCGACAAACAGGGGAAACTGAAAATAATCTTGCTACTCGCATCACACACACACACACACACACACACACACACACACCCCTAGCAATAGACCCCCCATTTCCCATAACCCTGCAGCAGTCACAATTCATTCTAATCACTTTACAAAACAATCTTTAGTATAGGTTTTTTTAAAAAAGGGGGGGGCAAAATGCAGACTCGCGAGCCAATGTAAGAAATAACTGCTGATACATCAGTTATTGACTATTTCACTCCAGCTCATCACAGCGCTCAAGGCAAAACGGAGAAGAAAATGACAACATCAACTGCACACAATAAACTAGTGGCCCAGGAGAACACTGAAGAGCTAATTGACAGCTGTCAAGCTAATAGGTGTCGTAGCAGCTGATTCCAGAAAATTCTCTTTTCCAACCAGCTTTTCAATGGAATTAGGATTGCTTTGGGGAGGGGAGGAATCACTCCATGCCCACTGCCACCTTTTTTTCCCTCTTTTTCTTTTCTTTTTACAGTTGCTCTTCATACTTTGCAATGGGGTGGGGGGGGTTGGAATAAGCAAAAAGAAACCATAACTGATCATTTTGTCAGCTTCCTGCTGGGGAGGGAGGGAGGGAGGGAGGAAGGAAGGAAGGAAGGAAGGAAGGAAGGAAGGAAGGAAGGAAGGAAGGAAGATAGCAGGTCAAGCTACAAAGGAAAGAATCTGAAATTAAGAGAACACAAATTGTTTTGCTTCTTATCTTTTGCTGCTCAAAATCGCTGGCGCAAAGCTACTTATAAAATAAAAGCTCAGGTGCCTGAACTGGTGGAACTGAAGAGGGAAAATTAGCTATGTTGCCTTCATTCACATCCCACTTTGTGCCTCTGAGAAGTTGCCAACTGCACTGTGATGTAAGATCACCGAAGTGGTTCAAGGCTGTTAAAAACCAAAATACGGAAGAAAGGAACAGAGGAAGGCAGAAAAACAAACAAACATCCCATTTCTCCACCTTCTGTGGCTGAAGTTAAAAAGTCACTTTCAAGGTTTTGCTAAACACACACCCATACAACACCACACACACACACAACTCTGGAGAAGACATCTCAGCCCAGGATACAGGGCAAGTCACAGACAGTTGCTGTCCAAGGCAAAGTTGTCCTCTCGGACTTCGTAGTTTGCGTTCCCACCAAAGTCGTTTGCCAAGCATCAAACATTATTTTCCTTTTTAAAAAAAACCCTGGGTGGGATCTCTCAGTTTAAGGTCTCTAGATTCATACTTTGACTCTTTTAATCTCAGCACCTTTTCCCCAAAATCCTTGGAAGAGGATCAAAGCGAGGATGCACCTGAACAGTGCAAAAACAGGCCTTCTTTCTAGTTAACATCTCGGGAGCAGAAACATCATTTATTCTCTTTTCTTCCCAAAATATGATTACAACCACATCTCCTCCCCACACACACACACCCTCCAAAAAGACAGTGCTTTATATTTTAAGAAATACACGAACAGGTGTCCTTTCACGTTGATTATCCTGATTGTTGATTCATATAAGATCCTCAGCTTTCCTAAACAGGAGCCTGTTATTCTGCCCCTTCTTTCAATGTACACCGTCTTTTAACCCAACTTCTTTCTCAGCTTCTCCTTATCTACCAGTCTGTCATTCCAGACCTAAAGTCAACAAACACACCACGTTTCTTTTCACTGATTCCTGGGTCTTTTGGGACAGATTCAGTCTTCTCCCTTGTAGGGTGAACCCGCGAAGCCAAAAACACACACACAAAAATTGCACACCTGCCTGTGCTGTGCACAGCAAGCTTGCCGGTGCAGCCAGGAGTGCTTTGTTGTTGTTATTCTACTCCAGACCATTATGAGGGCCCTAATTCCTATGACATGATTATCCAGGTACCAAAACCCATTTGTCACCTGCAGCAGAAAATTGAGTTAATGCACAACTAAAGGCAACCAGGACTGTGTAATATCAACTTGATTACATCAAACTAGTTCCAAACCTAATTCCGCTGGATGACACTGCGTGGAGCTTGTCATCTCCAATCATTAAAGCTGTCAGGAATCCATCAGGTTTACAGCTAATTAGGTGAACACTAATGAAGCTAGCAAAACAACTTTGCTTTTTTCTTCTTTTCTTTTATTTCTTTTTTTTTTTTATGGCTGAGCGGACCTTCCCGTTTGGAGGAGGAGAAGGAGATAGCGAGAGAAAGAGACAGAGAATGGGGTAGATAGATAGGAAGGTAGATGAATAGATATTTCCAAGAATATTTTTCCAGCTTGCTGGAAGTCTGAATTTCCTGAAGGATGAATCAACGTGAATATCTGGGTGTGTTTGTGTGTGCTTTCTCTCCAACACATGTAAACCCTCCCCCCACACATTATTTGCTCTGTCTGTACAAAACAGTAAATTTTGTGTGTGCTTTTTCTCCAACACATGTAAACCCACACACTCACACATTATTTGCTCTATCACTACAAAGGAAAAAAAATTGTCATCCCTCCAAATGCACCCCAAAGAACAGCCGTGAATCTTACAACTTTCAGCTATGAAATCAAATATAGGTGTGGGTGGGTATCTCTCTGTGTGTGTCTGTGTACAGACGTCATTTGCAGTATATTAATATTAGTGAACACCATTAACTTCACGCTCATTTGTGCTTCCCATAGCAGCTGTACTTTCCCCACCCTAAATAAGCAGAGTTTCCATGTCTTCTCTCCAGCACTCCATAGGACCATCCACCAAAGGCATTATTTTGATCAAGGAAAAGCAAACCAAATGTAGGAGAAAGAATGAAAGCATTCACTCTGCCAACATCGGATTGACCATTAAGCTATTGATAAATGTGTCTGTCAGGAGAGAGACAATTAAATCAAATATGAAACAAAGTCATTTTGACGGGAAGTTTTGATAGAGAAGGTCTGTTCTTCTATTTCCTATTAAAGCTACCTATAATTTTTTCTTTCTTTTTTTTAGCAAATGAATTTTGTTCACTAACTCGAGATATTTGGTTTATAGAAATATAAAAACAGATATATGCACTCTGTTAGGACATCTGAACAAGAAAAGAAAAGCTCCAGGCTAGATTTGATAATTGTTTTAAAGTAATTTAGCATGTTGGCCAAACAGGCTTGCATTCTATTTAGCCTACACACTCCCTAAAAAAAAAAAAGATACTTTTTCTCAATAAGGCACACACAGAACTGACTCATACCCAGAAAGAGAAACTAAACTGTCACAAGCAAATCACACATCCATCCATACCCCAAAGTGCAACACAATAATCACACCATCCCCACTCACTCCAACCTCAAAGCCTATGGGCTAGAAACTTTTTGCTCCTGTTTAGTGTGATTTTCACAGTTGGTTCAACCTGAAGAATAAGACCTAATTTCATCTTGAAATGGCCCACAGTTTGCAAGATGGCCTTTTCATTGTAGTAAAATGTTTTTTTTAAAAAGTAAAATTCCATTTCATAAAATGGAATTGCAAATCTGTTTCAAAGCAAAACTCACATTCAACCAGAAAGTATTTTCATGATGAAATATGTATGCGTGTGCATCTCTTTTCACACACTATACTGGAAAACTTCTAAACTTTCCAAATGTTTAAATGACGCTCAACAGAGGGGGTGGGGGGGTGAGAGGAGAAATGTCATATTTTTTTTTGGGGGGGGAGAGGCAAAGGAAACCTGATCTGGGGAGAAATAAGTTACGATGGTGAAGTCCTGGCCCTATTAGATATACAAATAATTTCTTAAAAAATTGCCACCTCCCTAAGTTGCATTCTTGCAGGTCAAGATATTTCCTAGAAGATACTGTAAAATATGCCAAGAACTAGGAGTCCCTCCCCAGACCATGCTCTTGGTAGCCCAACTCCTTGTAAAACCTGAGGCCCACAGAACACACTCTATGTGGCAGAGGTGAACCCCCACCGCCCCAACAAAAGTTATGCTGACCCTGCTTCAAAGGCCACACATCTGACGTCATATGGAGTCACTGTTACCATGGCAAGTGATTTCTCGAGGTTTATGGGGGATGAATGAAAAGCAAGCAGAAGATCAACACTCAATCAGCCCATCAAATCCAGGAGGGCAAACAGGCCAACAAATTGGTGTCATAGATGCTGTCGTGGCCCACCTGAGTTACAGATGACTGCCAATAAAATGTACTTTGCTTTTGAAAAGAGGGGAAGGAAGGAAGGAAGGAAGGAAGGAAGGAAGGAAGGAAGGAGAGAAGGAAGGAGAGAAGGAAGGAGAGAAGGAGGGAAGGAGGGAAGGAGGGAGGGAAGGAAGGAGGGAAGGAGGGAGGGAGGGAGGGAAGGAAGGAAGGAAGGAGGGAAGAAGGGAAGGAGGGAGGGAAGGAAGGAAGGAAGGAAGGAAGGAGGGAGGGAGGGAGGAAGGGAAGGAAAGAAGGAAGGAAGGAAGGAAGGAAGGAAGGAAGGAAGGAAGGAAGGAAGGAAGGAAGGAAGGAAGGAAGGAAGGAGGTCAAGCTGCAGAGGAAGGGGGTCTAGAATCATAGCTCTGACACTTTAATCTCAGGTTTGGCCAATATAGCCCTACCCCCCAAAAGTATTAAGTTGTATGATGGGAGGTGGGAACAAAGGAAGAAGGGAAAAAATAAAATTCTGGAAGTATAAAAGGAAATGCAAAAAAAGCCATCATTGCCTGTCATCATCTGACAAAACACAGGATCTTTTTGCTCTCATTTCCTGTTAATGCCTCACTCTTGGAAAGGAAAGGGATGAGGATGGTCTTGTGCTGCTGTCCTTCAGCCCACCCTTATCCCTCCAGAAAGAACCAGAACAAAAAAAACAAACAAAAAACTTGAACGGAGGAATGCACACCATCACCCCACTCCACCCACCCCCCAAACCTCCACTGACCGGAGAAGACAAGCCAGATAGCTCCACCATCCTTTCTTTGCGGGACTCGGGGGTGGGGTGGGGGGAGAAGGACCCTGGAAAAAGGGAGAGAAGCACCCATGGAGGGGAGAGGGGGACCGTAAAGCGCTCCTGAAGATCCGGAGCCATAAGGCTTCCTCCTCAAAATCCAAAGTCCCGCAAAGAACTCCAAACAGGAGGAGGAGGAAGAGGGGGGGTCTTTCCTAGGAGCCCCACTCCTTCTCCTTCCCCTGCTTCCCTTCCTCTAAAACGGGAAAAGCCACCGCGAAGGGTCGGGCCAGTCAAGAAGAGGAAAAGAAAGCGGAGGGAGAAGGGCGAGGTGAGCAGACCGCGCCAGGAGGAAGACCAGGCTCCAGACTCCCCTCTTGCCAAAGGGAGCCGGGGCAGGGGGCGAGGGGAGGCGGACAGGAGAGAAGGGCACCCTCTCCCTCCCCGGCCGAAGCGCCCGACCAGTCCGCTTCCCGTACCTGCTGCGCGCCGGGGCGCTTGCTGTTTCCTCCGGGGCATCTTGCCTGGCCGCGTCCGCCGGCAGCGCCGGGAGGAGACGGGGGGGCTGGCGGCGTCTCCGGGCTGGCAGGGCTGGCAAGGCGACGGGCTTCAGGGCGCCCCCTCCCCTCCCCTCCCCTCCCCAGCCCGCTGGAGCCACTCCAGGCTGGGCTGCGAGGCTGCCGGAGCTCTTGCTGCTGCTGCTGCTGCTGCTGGCGGCTGTTGCTTTTGTTGTTGTTGTTGTTGTTGTTGTTGCTCTGCTGCTGCTGCTGCTGCCGCCGCCGCCGCCGCCGCCGCCGCTGGGCATGCACGCTGGGGTGGAAGAGGAGGAGACGGAGGCGGAGGCAAGGCGCGAAAGCAGGGCGCAAGGACTGCCCTGATCGCGGCGGCGGCGGCGGCGGTGGTGGCGAGGGCTGCGGGGGCTGCTGCAAGCGGCGGCGGGCGGGACGGCCGAGTTTGACAGGTCGCCCGGCGACCAGGAGTGAGGCGGAGAAGCCCCCCGACGGGCGGGCGGGCCGGGCAGGCAGCCCCCGCTCCCCTCGGGCCTCCTCCGGCTCTCGGGAGCCCTCACGGCATCCGCTTGGCGCTGGTCCCCGGGCGCGCTTCTCCTGCGCCTCCTGCGCCTCCTTCGCCCTGGCGGCGCTGGGCTGGGCTGGGCTGGCGCGCTCCAGAAGCCCGAGGCGTCTCCAGGGGCCGCGGCGGCGGCGGCTCGGCTTCCCGGGGGCCCTCCGGCGGCTGGTCCCCTCCGGCACAGGCAGGGCTGGAAGGCAAAGGAGAGCGGCGCGGCGTGACTCCCGGCTGGAAAGGCAGCGCCAGAAGCCGGGCGCCGCCGCCGCCGCTGCTGCTGGTGCTGCCGGCGCTGCTGCTGCTGCTGCTGGTGCCGCCGCGCCTTCCCTCTTTGCAGCTCGCCCGGGAGCGCCCGGGGGAGGAGGGGGAGGGCCGAGGGAAGGGGGGGCGGGCCAGGCGGCAGAGGGGCATCCGGATCCCCCCCTCCCCAAGTTCAGAGCCGGGAAAAGGAGGAGGGGCGAGGAAGGCAGGGAGGCGGGCTTGCCTCTTCCGCCAGAAACTCCCCCCCCCGCGCCAACCTAGCGCCATTCTGGACTATGCCTCCTCCCTCCCTCCCCCCCAGGCTCCACGCTCCCCGGGACTGGGAACCAAGGAGGAAGTTTCGGGGTTTTTTTTTTTCTTCATGCTTCCCCCCCTCCACACCACACACACACACACACACACACACACACACACCGCCTTTCCAGCAAGGGAGGGGGAGAGCCTTCCCCGGAAACCGAGGTCTGCACTTCTGCGGCATCTGAAGGAGGGGTGGGCTCGCCCCGTCCGCAAGAAGCGGGGTCTCGCTTTAAGGAGCCACTGAATGGCCGAGGAGGACAAGCCCCCCCAGCCCCTTTTCTCTCTCTGCAGGTGAGACCCAAACTTTGCGGCTCCGCTGGCCACGGTGTGCGTTGCGATTGTGGGAACCCGGGAGGGAGGGAGGGAGGGAGGGAGGGGGGAAGGAGGAGGGGGGAGAGGAGAAGGGAAAAGGCAGCTAGTAACCCCTCTTGGAATCTAAACTCAGTTTGGGACATCTCCGGGTTTTGTTTTTTTCCTAACCCACGCGGGGAAAAACGATCGCGCCAGCTCGCTCTCGCTCGGGGATGAGCCGCCCAAGAAGTTCAAAGCAAAGGGCCGCTTTCCTTTCCCCCCCCCCGAAAAGCGCGGCTCCCTGGTTCTCTCTTGTAATGGGGGGGGGGGGGGGGAGAGAGAGGGCATAGAAATGTCTCCGGGAAAGCGCCCTCCATCCTCGGCCTCCAGAGATGCTCGGAGCGCCCCTTTTCCACGGGGGGGGGTGGTGAGTGGGAAGTGACTACTTTCCCAGAATGAAAGGAGCGGCGCTCCCTTCTTCAACAAGGAAAGAGGCATTCCTCACCCCCCCCACATCCCCACCCCCCCACCCCCACCCCCAAAAAAAAGATTTTTAAGTAGAAGCTTTCCTTTGCCAAATCCTGCCGGCGGACTTCCACCGCTTCGGCTCTTGACATCCGATCTGTCAAAGCAAACGGCAGCCGGGAAACAAACCGTCCGCTTGCTAGTGCCACTGGGGGGGGGGTTGGGGGGTGGATTGCTTTGCAACGTAGATAGAACAGGCCCCAGCTAAGCTAAAGCGCCACCTGCACCCACCCCCCACCCCGCGTCTCCCTTCTGGAACTTTTCTCTCTCCTTTAAAAAAAAGGAAGCCTTTGGGAAGTCGCTGCGCCCGGGGAGGGGGACAGTCCCGCAGACTCCAACTTGGAGGGTGGAAGTGGGGAAGGGGTAAGTTCCAGTCCGCAAGACGGGGAAGCGGGGGGGGTCTTTCCTTTGCCCTATAAGTCCTCTTCCACACTGAAAGTAACTCCAATACATCATCTCCATCCGAGAATTCGGGAGCCTGCACTAACTTGAGAAGGGGAGGATGGGGCAGGGGGGGGGAAAATCTTCCTTTTTAAGTGACGACGTTAAATTCTTTCACTTGTCCCCAAAGAAACCTTCCGCATTGGATAGAGGCGGCTGGGGACATCCCGTTTTGCTAAGGGAGGGGCCTCCAGACACCAAGCGCCGAGAACTACTTCTAATGGCACTTTGTTTGCTGCAAAACGCACCGAGCGACCCCAAGGAAGACCCCAAAGCCTCCATGCACTCAGCGAGGGGGGGATCACACCCACTTTTCTCCTCTCTTTCTCTCTCTCTCTCTCTCCTCCCCCCCCGCCCCCAGCATCACTTACCAGTGCGTGCCTTAAAGCTGGTGGGAGATTTTTCAACCGGTCGCCGCTGCCCAGCCAAGATTCCGACTCCGAATCGGATTTTTGTTGTTGTTGTTGTTGTTTTGTTTTTGCAACCAAGCTTCGGGATCGCGTCTCCACCTCCTGAATTTCACGTTTCCGTGCCATCGTCTCTTCCCCCCCAGGAAAGCTTTAAAACAGCGGGGAGAAGGGAAGAGGAGAGGAGAGGAGGGAGGAGGGGGGGAGGAAAGAAAGAAAGAAAGAAAGAAATCAAGAGGAGACCAAGAAGGGCTAAATGTAGTCATGGCCAAAGAAGAACGCGCGCTAATTTGAGCTTTCCTCCCCCTTCAGCCAAACGCAGGCAACAACCGTACTTTTTTTCTTTTTTAAAAAAACAGACAAACA
The DNA here is from genome assembly GCA_034064705.1 of Bothrops alternatus. Classification (NCBI taxonomy): domain Eukaryota; kingdom Metazoa; phylum Chordata; class Lepidosauria; order Squamata; family Viperidae; genus Bothrops; species Bothrops alternatus. The sequence continues at coordinate 3,274,087 of JARGCV010000235.1, forward strand.
AACAAAAACCGAATCAAGAAGCGGTAGCTGGTCGCTCCCCCCTCCCTCCCCTCTTCCTCGTCCAAGTTCATTGGCGGCGAGGAGATCTGAAGGGGAGAGAGGAGAGAGAGAGAGAGAGAGATGAGAGAGAGAGAGAGAGAGAGAGAGGAGAGAGGGAGGAGAGGAGAGAGAGAGAGAGAGAGAGAGAGATGAGAGGAGGTGTGTGGGGGGGGGAACCCTCCTCGCTTTGCCAACGAGCGCTTGGCGAATCGATGCGCTGCGCGTTTGATTGGGTCTCCCTGGCTTGCAAAATAGGTAGGCAAAAACGGGGAGAGAGAGAGGGGGGGCTAGAAGGAGAAGAGGCTGGTCTCTTAACTGCGTCTCAAGTGCTTTATGAACGTGGATCAGAAGGTAGAGCCAAGCACCCACTCGAGTGCCAATTGCACCCCCGCGCGCGCGCTCTCCCCCCCCCGCCCCCTGCCTCCCCTCCTCTCCCCCCTTTTTTCTTTGTGTAGCTGAGCGATATTTAATAACAGACCAGCAAATCACCGGCCCCGCGCCTTTAAGACCCAGCTGCTCCCTGACTTAAGAGAAAGTGCAGGGAAAACGCCAATAGTAAATAATTCTCTCTCTCTCCTCTCTCCTCTCTCTCTCTCTCTCTCTCTCTCTCTCTCTCTCTCTCCTCTCTCTCCTCTCTCCTCTCTCTCTCTCTCTCTCTCTCTCTCCTCTCTCTCTCTCGTGAAAGTGGGGAGGGGGGAAAGAACAAAGTGGTCTCACTTTCAAGGTAAGACTTTTAATGCGCGAGCGAAGGCTCTTTCGTCAGGGCACTCGCTCAAAGATGCCAGTCCACCTACTAGTTCTTTTTAACTTGCCTCTCCAAAAATCAAGGTTCCGGAGGGGGTCTTTTTTTCTTCCTCGCGTGGAAAGGGGGGGGAAACACTCCGTCCCAACAGAAAACTTTGATTTCTCCCCCTTTCCATCACCATAGTTCCCTCCCTTTCCCCCCCCCCCTCCAAAAAAAAAAAAAACCAAGGGAACCGGCCGTTAGCATGAAACACCTCCGCCTCCCCTCCAATACATCCAGTTCTTTGAAGTCCTGGGAATCTTGATTTCCACGCTTCCTCCCCACGGAGCGCCTCCTGGACGCTCGCTTCGGCGGCCGGATTTTCCCCCGCGCTTCCATTTATTTCACCGGCTCGGATCTGCGGTTCCTTCTCCCTCTGCTTGGTGCAGGATCTAGCCCCCCCCATAAGATTAGAGCCCTTTAGGCTGCCCCCACCTAGCCACCCCCCCAAAAAAAAGTTATTTCTACGGCAGCTGGGCAAATCGGCGGGCGCATGTGTTTGCAAGCGAAAAAGCCGCTTTCCTACACCCGGGAAAAGTGGTTTTTCTCTGCCTCCCGCCGCCTCTCGCTCCGCTCTGGCTTTCGCCTGCTGCTAGATCCGCCCCAACATCTGTCCAACATCTCCACTGGCGCCTCCATCAGCGGTCCTCCGGAATGTGCTTTCTCGCAACGCCGCGCAGGACGCGGACCGGGGGCAATGCGCACCAAGAATTTACGTCCTAAACAGCTCAGCTGCGAAGGAGGTGGGGGACCCATCGCCAGAATTATTACTTTTTTTTTTTTAAAGAATGGGAAACCAAAGTATTTGCTACATGGGAGCGTGGAGACTAGGGGAGAAAAGCGAGGGGGGGGAGAAAAGAAAGAGACGACCCGCCCCCCCTCCTCCATCAGCTTTGGAAGACATGGGCAATAATTTTCAAATGGGCGCCTTCCTGTCTTTTCCCATCCTTGAAAGGAAGGAAGGAAGGAAGGAAGGAAGGAAGGAAGGAAGGAAGGAAGGAAGGAAGGAAGGAAGGAAGGAAGGAAGGAAGGAAGGAAGGAAGGAAGGAAGGTCTAAAGTTGAAGAGGAAATTAATTATTTATAGAACTGGATGCCCTCCGGGTAATCTTCACTGTCACAAAGGTGGAGCTTGCAGGGTGTGTGTCTGTGGGGAGGGGGGGTTGGGGGAGGGGATTGAATTTGTAACGTGGAGCATGAAGTTTTTAAAATAGATAAATGACGCCGTGGGAACGCAGCAAGAATAGAAGCAAGTGACAAGTCTTAGGCCACAAAAAAAAAAAAAAACCAACCCAAAACTCCCCCAAAAACGCGTAATGCGCGCCTCTCTTTTGAAGGCAATTTATATGCCAAAAAAAAAAAGGCTATGCCTACGGTTCATAGCGGGTTGCGGGTTCAAAATCAGGCGTGATTTCAAGACGGGGCGTAATCAACGGAGGGCGAGTGTTTGGCTAAGAGGGGACACTGAGCCTTGCTCTCACCCTTTCCCCTTTCCCCCCCCAAAGGACGCGCCAGTTTCCCCTGAACTGGCATCACCCTTGGGAAACCCTCTTTATAATAGATACACAAAGCTCCGGGTATTTCCAGACTCCTAACCCGAGAATCGAGCATCTGATTCTCCGGG
>JARGCV010000236.1:0-62500 GCA_034064705.1 Bothrops alternatus
ATAATAACAACAACAACAACAACAACAACAATAACAATAACAATAATAATAGTAATAATAATAATAATATCATCTGTAATATCATCAAACATCCACATCTGCCTATCCCAGGTCCTTGGGAAGGACTCAATAGGTAGACAAAATGCCAAATCCAGTCTGAACATCTGGCTGACTGTGCGATGATCCATAATAATAATAGCAACAACAACAACAACAAAGTTGAAAGGGATCTTGGAGGTCATCTAGTCCAACCCCCTGCTCAGGCAGGAAACCCTATACAATTTCAGACAAATGGTTGTCCAATTTCTTCTTTAAAACTACCAGTGTTGGGGCATTCACCACTTCTGGAGGCAGGTTGTTCCACTGGTTAATTGTTCTAACTGTCAGGAAGTTTCTCCTTAGTTCTAGGTTGCTCCTCTCCTTGGTTAGTTTCCACCCATTGCTTCTTGTCCTGTCTTCAGGTGCTTTGGAGAATAGCTTGACTCCCTCTTCTTTGGGGCAGCCCCTGAGATATTGGAATCCTGCTATCATGTCCCCCTTCATCCTTCTCTTCATTAAACTGGAAGGAAAGTGACCAAGGAGAGAAGCAATCTGGAATTAAGAAGAAAGTTCCTAACAGGGAGGACAATTAACCAGTGAAACAGCTTTGCCTTCAGAAATTGTGGGCACTCCATGACTGGAGGTTTTTAAGAAGAGACTGGACTGTCACTTGTCTGAGATGGTGTAGGTTCTCCTGCTTGAGCAGGGGGCTGAACTAGAAGATCTCCAAGATCCCTTCCAGCTTCTATTCTATTCTATTCTATTCTATTCTATTCTGTTCTGTCTGTTCTGTCTGTTCTGTTCTGTTCTGTTCTGTTCTGTTCTGTTCTGTTCTGTTTCTGTTCTGTTGTTCTGTTCTGTTCTATTCTATAATCTTTCTATTCTGTTCTGTTGTTCTGTTCTGTTCTGTTCTGTTCTATTCTATTCTATAATCTTTCTATTCTGTTCTGTTCTGTTCTGTTGTTCTGTTCTATTCTATTCTATTCTATTCTATTCTATTCTATTCTATTCTATTCTATTCTATTCTATTCTATTCTATTCTATTCTATTCTCTCACGGGAACTGATGATACTCAGATGCAATTATCTTGTCTTGTCCTGTCCTGTCCCATCCCATCCCATCCCAACCCATCCCATCCCATCCCATCCCATCCCATCTCATCTCATTTCATCTTATCTTATCATCTTAAAGATAAGAAGAATCTTATTAAAAATATTTTAAGAAGAGATTAGACAGTCACTTATCTGAACTGGTATGGGTTCCATATTCTGTTCTGTTCTGTCCTTCAATTCTTGGCTGTTGGACAATGCAAAAATAAATAAATAAATAAATACCTCCCCCAGCCCCTGGGGTCGGGGGGGGGACACAGCCACCAACCCATCCACCCTAATGAAAGAAGAGGAGTCATCCCTCCCTGGAATCTTCTGGTTCTGAATTCTGAAAGTTCTGTCTGGAGTTCCAGAATGTCATAATGTCTCTGAAGATCACGTCAGCAGCCCCGAAGAGCTATTATGGAAGGTAGTCCCAAAATAGACAAGTCAAACATGTGAGACACTTCCCTAGGGCTAACGATGGCGCTTTGTTTCCCTAAGAGTAATCACCAGAATAATTTCCTGCTCTACATTTGGGAGCCTGTAGCAAAGTTACCCAATTATCTGTGAATCTGTCTGCGTTTGCTCGGTGTCAGGAAGAGCCAGCATTCTGATGCAATCCTGCTGTTTTCTCTTCATTAGAGGGGAAAGAATTCTCTTTCCTTCGTGTCCACGCTCACGGTTTCATGAGAGCTGATGAACGTGGATTAAGGCTGGAAGGAGACCCAAACTGGGGTTGGTGCCAGCTTTGGTTGCAGAGAAAGGGTGGTAGAAACCTCGCAAAAATGTCTTTCTTTGGAGAAGTAACAAATGGCATGGGGCCATGCCAAGTCATGTCAACGCTATTTTGGCGATGACCTATTGCCATTCTGAATATCAATGAACTCTGGATAATGTATAAACATGTAAACTTCCTCCAGCTGAACTCAGCTCCTAGCAACTACGGGGAGTCCTCCACTCTTGCAAGCATAATTTAACTGTGAGTCATTGGTGGCCATTAAGCAGGTTGACCTGTGACCACAACTGATATTAGGAAGGAGGGAGGAGGAAGAGAGGGAGGGAGGGAGGGAGGAGAAAGAGATGGGAGGGAGGAAGAGAGGAAGGAAAGAGAAAGAGAAAGAGAAAGAGAAAGAGAAAGAGAAAGAGAAAAGAGAAAGAGAAAGAGAAAGAGAAAGAGAAAGAGAAAGAGAAAGAGATGGGAGGGAAGGAAGGAGGGAGGGAAGGAGGAAGGAAGGAAGGAAAGAAAGAAAGAAAGAAAGAAAGAGAAAGAGAAAGAGAAAGAGAAAGAGAAAGAGAAAGAGAAAGAGAAAGAGAAAGAGAAAGAGAAAGAGAAAGAGAAAGAGAAAGAGAAAGAGAAAGAGAAAGAGAAAGAGAAAGAGAAAGAGAAAGAAAGAAAGAGATGGGAAGGAGAGAGGGAAGGAGGAAGGAAGGAAGGAAGGAAGGAAGGAAGGAAGGAAGGAAGGAAGGAAGGAAGGAAGGAAGGAAGGAGAAAGAGATGAGAGGGAGGGAGGGAGGAAGAAAGGAAGGAAGGAGAAAGAGATGGGAGGGAGGGAGGAAGGAAGGGAGGGAGAAAGATGGGAGAGAGGGAGGGAGGAAGAAAGGAAGGAAGGAAGGAGAAAGAGATGGGAGGGAGGGAAGGAAGGGAGGGAGGAAGGAAGGAAGGAAGGAAGGAAGGAAGGAAGGAAGGAAGGAAGGAAGGAAGGAAGGAAGGAAGGAAGGAAGGAAGGAAGGATCTTTGTGTGTCCATTCAAATCTTTTTGAGTGTATTTTCTGGAAAATCTCAGTTTCTGTGTGCATGTTTGAACTGATCAAATACATCAAGAAAAGCAATCTTGGTGTAATTACAGTTGAGCTTCAACTTTAGTTTTGCAAGATATTTTACTAAAACACAGGTAGAGCATAAGGCTGAATGCAAAGAATCTCACCCGGAAAGTCACTTTTTTGTCACATGCCTATTATTAAAAAATAGAAGAAGCCCCAAATCACAGGGAACTGTACCACACTGGGACTGCAGGAAAAAAAAATATTATGTGAGTTTAACTAATCTTTAAAGCAGAATACAATTATCAGCGGACAGTTGCATATTTCTAGATAATGCACAGCTCCTATATAAATACAAAGCCTGCCGAGCAAATTGTGCTTATTAGAGGGGGGAAAAAAACTGTGTGCAAATCTCTACGCATAATTAGAAATAGCATATAATGTACTTTGGACCAAAGCAACTTGCCTGCAAAAAAAAAAGGGGGGGGAGGGGTATATATTATCCATTAAAAGATTAATACCTAATGTTGTATGCTATGTTCTAGGATGATTGCTTAGCATAGGATCTTATGTTTAATGTTGATCACATTAATATTGAAACAGATAGGGGAAACACCAATCAAAATAAAATGTAACAGGAATATAGTTGAGGCTAGATGCGAGGAGTGGGGGGGGAAAGGCTTACTAACTCAGACGTTTTCAAAGACTAATACTTAGTATTTTATACCAGGTGTCATGATGATTGCTGCATAATAGGTTTTTATGTTCAATGTTGATTGTTTTAATAAAAGAATTTTTATTAAAAAAAAAAAGGCCCTACTGGGTGAAATGCATGTGGAAAGGGGTTTTTTTTAAAAAAAAATGCAGATTTTTCAACGATCGTCAAGGATACCGTTTACCAGGCCTATCATGGTGCTTCCTATCCAGAAACTAAGGATCAAAAGTTCATTTCCGTCAGCTGGAAACTCCCAATCTGCCACAGACATTGGATCCTCTGTATATCCAATCAATATTTCATTAGCATCTTGGGACTATAAGCTCCCGGGCATCATTAGAGAGGCTGTCACATTGAATCTTGGTAACGACCGTCTTTAGATGCTTAATAGTGACTTGGTTTAAGGAAAACCGCTTTACTAATTTAGAATAGAATAGAGCTGGCAGGGACCTTGGAGGTCTTCTAGTCCAGCCCCCCGCTCAGGCAGGAAACCCTATACCACTTCAGACAAATGGCTGTCCAGTCTCTTCTTAAAAACCTCCAGTGTTGGAGCATTCACCGCTTCTGGAGGCAGGTTGTTCCACTGGTTAATTGTTCTAACTGTCGGGAAGTTTCTCCTTAGTTCCAGGTTGCTTCTCTCCTTGATGAGTTTCCACCCATTGCTTCTTGTCCTGCCTTCAAGTGCTTTGGAGAATAGCTTGACTCCTTCTTCTTTGGGGCAGCCCCTCAGATACTGGAACCCTGCTATCATGTCTCCCTATTCTTCTTTTCTTTAGATTAGCCAAACCCAAGTCCTGCAGCCGTTCTTCATATGTTTTGGTCTCCAGGCCTTGGATCGCCTTAGTTGCTCTTCTCTGAACTTTTTCCAAACTCTCCACATCTTTTTTGTAGTATGGTGGCCAGAATTGGTTGCAGTATTCAGGTGTCGTTTTCTAATGATACAGGTGGTTAGAGGACAGGACGAAACCCCCAGGGAAAAAGGGATTCCCAGAGGTGGTTTTTAGGTAGGGAAAAAATGTGCACTCAAAACCAGAATTAAGCACTGGTCTCTAATTCATAGGCATCCAGCTCATCTTCTATGTTCAGTGCTCTGTCTGTTTGTGTGAGCACTCACCTTCAAGCCAGGTCAAACTGTAGTTTTCTTGGCAAGGGTTTTCAGACATTGTTTGCTATACTGGGGCTGAGAGAGATGGGCTAGCCGAAGGTCCCCTGCTGCTGGCTTTGTGCCCAAGATAGGACTGGAACTCTCAATCTCCTGGTTTCTAGCCTGGTGTCTTTAACCATTGCACAAAACTGGGGCCCACCAGCCTGTTCACTTCTAGGTTCATGATAAGAGATGAGAAGAGGAGAGGAGAGGAGAGGAGAGGAGAGGAGAGGAGAGGAGAGGAGAGGAGAGGAGAGGAGAGAGGGAAGGGAAGGGAAGGGAAGGGAAGGGAAGGGAAGGGAAGGGAAGGGGAAGGGAGGGGAGGGGAGGGGAGGGGAGGGGAGGGGAGGGGAGAGGAGAGGAGAGGAGAGGAGAGGAGAGAAGAAAGGAGAGGAGGAGAGGAGGCAATAGGAGAGGAGGAGAGAAGAGAAGAGAAGAGAAGAGAAGAGAAGAGAAGAGAGAAGAGAAGAGAAGAGAAGAGAAGAGAAGAGAAGAGAAGGAGAAGAGAAGAGAAGAGAAGAGAAGAGAAGAAGAGAAGAGACAGATTGTAAAATAGAATAGAAGAGAAGAGACAGATAAGAGAAGAGAAGAGAAGAGAAGAGAAGAGGAGAGAAGAGAAGAGAAGAGAGAGAAGAGAAGAGAAGAGAAGAGAAGAGAAGAGAAGAAACAGGGAAGAAGGTAGAGGGAGGAAGGAAGGAAGGAAGGAAGGAAGGAAGGAAGGAAGGAAGGAAGGAAGGAAGGAAGGAAAGAAAGAAAGAAAGAAAGAAAAAATACTTTCCCCCCCTTGCGATATCCCACTTTTTGTTCAGACTGACTCTTCGATGCAAAGTTCCTCCTGGTTCTTCCCTGGCTCCCTCCATTAATCCGAACTGGCCTTGTGAGTGGGCTGGCATCTAATTATTCTTCCACCAGTTAGATTGAGGTGAACCTCTACAGGAGGGATGTCAGGTGGGGGCAGCCATAAGTGAGGGTGAAAGAAACCGAGGGCAAGCCAAGGCGATGGACTCAAGCACTCATAAATAGAATTTGCCTCTTTCCCCCCCCCCCCACTTCCAAGAACATTCACGCAGAAAAACCAGCAAGAAGCTTTTTTTCTCTCTCAAAATCCCTGTTCCCAATTTACTCCGAAGAACATCTTGGCATCCACATCAAGAAAACCTTAAGAATCCCTTTTATCTTTTCCTTCTCCCGTGGTGGCATCCAGAAATGCTACAAAGCTTGCGACGCTTGACGTATCGGAATTATTCCACATCTGCCGGCGTGAGACAGAAAAAGGGATCTTTTTTCTAAGTCGAACACTCAGATCGGTCCAATCCCACCCCTACCCCTTCCTCTTTTTTTTTTTAAAAAAAAGGTCCCTTTTCCCCCCTATTATGCAAGCAATTATCATCAGGTAGCATAATGCACTGGGAGAATTAAAAAAAAAAAAAGGAATGCCATTTCATTCCAAAGTGATTTTAGAGGCGAAGCTGGATAATGAGCAGGGGAAGACACACACACTTGAAACCCAAATGTGCGCCTGGCACAGACGAGCCGAGAGGGCCGAACAGATGAGGCTCATCAAAGCGGTAGGATTGCGAGGTTGTGTTAGAAATCTATTAGCGGCCGTTGTGCAAACAGCTCAATTGGAGAAGGTGCTGCTGGGAGGAATATTAGGAGAGATATTAGGGGTGATTGCGCTTGCAAACAGTGATGTACTTCAAACACAGATTTGGGGGGGGAGGCGGGGGGGAGGGAGGGTCAATTCCTAATGACAAGATGTAGAAAACTATTTTTAAAAAGAAAATAGTAATAGTTCTCACTTGATAATTCTCTCTTTTCCCCCATGCTTCCAACCGAAGTTGCTATTGTTCCATGTGGATTTTGATAGAATATTAGTAGCTCAAGGAAAGGAAAGGAAAGGAAAGGAAAGGAAAGGAAAGGAAAGGAAAGGAAAGGAAAGGAAAGGAAAGGAAAGGAAAGGAAAAGGAAAGGAAAGGAAAGGAAAGGAAAGGACAGGGAAGGAAAGGAAAGGAAAGGAAAGGAAAGGAAAGGAAAGGAAAGGAAAGGAAAGGAAAGGAAAGGAAAGGAAAGGAAAGGAAAGGAAAGGAAAGGAAAAGGAAAGGAAAGGAAAAGGAAAGGAAAGGAAAGGAAAGGAAAGGAAAGGACTGACTATGGGTCCTAGGTACTCTCTGAGCTTGCTGGTTTCTTGCAGACGTTTCATTACCCAAACTAGGTAACATCATCAGTGCTAGAAGGGATTGATTTAGGGAGGGAAGGAGAGAGGAAAGGAGGAAGGAAGGAAGGAAGGAAGGAAGGAAGGAAGGAAGGAAGGAAGGAAGGAAGGAAGGAAGGAAGGAAGGAAGGAAGGAAGGACTATGGGGTCCTTGATGCTCTCTGAACTTGGTTGGTTTCCTTGCTGATGTTTCATGACCCAACTAGGGAACATCATCAGTGCTAGGAGGAGGAGAAGGAGGAATGTGTGGTCCTTGGTGCTGTCAGAGCTTGGTGGTTTCATGACCCAAGTAGGGAACATCATCAGTGCTAGAAGAGAGAGGGGGGGAGGGCGACTCCCTGGTGCTCTCTGAGCTTGATTTTCTTGCAGACATTCCATGACCCAACTAGGGAACATCATCAATGCTACAAGGGTGTGGGATTTGCTTCCTGTTTATATATAGCAGCTTCTCCTTTCACTCTTGACAGAGGGGCGGTTTTCTCGTCAGTAGCTCCTTGATTCGAGTTTTGTTTTCTGCTTGATTGTTTGTCAGGTGTCAATCCCTGCTTATTCGGTCATTGGTTGTGGGTGTTGGTTGCAAGGCAAGCTACTGACCATCAACAAGAAGCAAAGCCCACGCTCTTCGCTCTGGTAATGTTCCCTTGTTGAGCCATGAAATGACAACTTCTGCCGTTGCAGCTGAATTTCCAAGTTGAGACTAATGTTTAAGTAATCATCTTGGAAGCTTGTCTGCATCACCTGCATTTTTTTTTTTCGAACCCAGTGTGACATGTGTTGGCTCCCTGTTTTGAAAAACGCACACTTTTTCCAAAACCTCTCCCCTCCCCCTCTTTCCTCCCACAGCCTCCTTCTTCTCTGCAAAGCCAACGGACCCACCTCCTCTATTGTTCTTACCGCTCATTTGTTATGGAGCTGACAATGATTAGAACATCATTTAAGGCTTCTGTTGACTTTCATCTGAGACACTCAAAGAAGAGCAAGCAAACGAGCTGAAAGAAGAAAGGTGTCTTTGGAAATGAGGTATATTTTCTCCTGGCGGGGCTTTGTTGAGGGTGGGGCGGCATTTGAGTGTTGCAAAGAAGATGAAAGAATTATGAATAATGCAAAAACAAAAGGGAAGAATCTGGCACATTGAGTCCAACCTCAGTTTGACAGCGCCTACAAAGAAGGAAAAGATGTAGCTCAGAGAGAAAGAACTTAGTTTGCACACAGAGGGTCCCATGTTCAACTCCTGGCATCTCTGGAGAAGATCTGATCTTTGGGAAGCTGCTGGCCATCTGTATGGGATCAGCCATTGATGGTATCCAAAGGTGTTCCGTCAAGATTGACTTGTCCTCCTTCAGGTAACTGTTAAAGGAAATGGAGCGCCTCCCTTATGAAACCAGATTGCAACGCCTTGGTCTCTTCAGCCTTGAAAGACGGCGTTTAAGGGGTGACTTGATCGAAGTGTATAAAATCATGCATGGGATAGAAAAGGTGGATAGAGAAAAATTCTTTTCTCTATCACACAATACCAGGACAAGGGGGCACTCCCTAAAGCTCATAGCTAAGAAAGTGAGGACAAATAAAGGGAAATATTTCTTCACCCAGAGGGTCGTTGGTTTATGGAATTCACTTCCTGAAGGGGTCGTGACAGCTGTCAGCCTTGACAGCTTCAAGGCAGGGCTAGATAGATTCATGGATGCCAAGTGTATCGGTGGCTATTAAAATGGATGTCCATGTGCCGCCTCTATGTTGGTTGAGGCAGGCAGGATTCCCTTGAGTACCATTTGTTGGGGGTCAAGGGAAAGGGAGGGTTTTGCCTTCTCTTTCTGCTCAAGATCCCCATGTACAATTGGTGGGCCACTGTGTGACACAGAATGCTGGACTCGATGGGCTTTGGCCTGATTCAGCAGGGCTCTTCTTATGTTCTTATGTTCTTAAAATATATTTGAAACATTAATTCTGAAAAAGCCAGGTCATATCACAGGTCCAAAACTCATCAAACTCTACGATTCCTCACTGAAATCATTCACGTTTTCCGAAATTGAGAAACACTGATTTAGGTATTATTTCTGCTGTGCAGAAATGTTGGCTGGAGAATTCCAGGAATTGAAGTCCAGACATCATAAAAATGGACAAGGTTGAAAAAAAAGCTCTGTATCTTATGAAATAATTTTCTTCAGAAATGGCCTTGAGGCTCTGATTGAGTTATTGTCAAGCTGCAAAAAATACTTATATATAGAATATAGAACAGAGCTGGATGGGACCTTCTAGTCCAGTCCCCCACTTAAGCTGGAGAACCTAGACTACCTCAGACAGGTGAATGTCCAGTCTCTTCTTAAAAACCTCCAGTGATGGAGTGCCCACGATTTCTGGAGGCAAGCTGTTCTTACTGGTTGATTGTCCTTACTGTTAGGACGTTTCTTCTTAAATCCAGGTTGCTTCTCTCCTTGATCAGTTTCCAACCATTGTTTCTTGTCCTTCCCTCTGGTGCTCTGGTGAATAACCTGACCCCTTCTGCCTTGTGGCAGCCCTTTATACTGCCGTGTCCATTATTGCTTCTTGGCTTGCCTACAGACTTGGGGGAAAGGGAGGGAAGAAAGAAATGCAGGCTTCAGACATGGGAACCAAGGTCATCCAAGAAATGCTTACTGAGAACTGAAACACTCATAACAATTGTCTGATACCTTATTGGATAATGTGACCTGCACTATTTGGGGGTGGGTGGGAGATTCTATACTTTTAATATACTGATTTAGGTGCTAATTAACCAGAGCTGGTTTTCCTTCCATCTATGCCGAAATGGTGTGCTCAATAAAGTTTTGTGTTAGAGATTGGAAAGTCTCAGCTCTCAAAGTCTTCATCTCTACTTCATTTGGATCATCAGTTGTAACCTTGAGAATTATAATGGATGTGACTGTTCTGTTCTTCATGAGTTGTTCTGCAGTGGGGGATCAAAACAAGCAAGATGGTGGTCATGGGATTTCAACTAAGGCCCCACTTCTTGGTATGCTCTCATGATGTCAATGCATGAACAAAAGAGGTAGGCTTTTGATTGTGATACAGTGACCACCTTCTTGCCTGTTTTGAGACAGACACATCCACCCGGATACCACCAAAGAGATACCTCACAGGAAGCAACCTAGACAGGTGATCATCCATCATTTTTTGTCAGGCATAAGCAACCAGAACCACTCAGAACTAGTCTCAAACTGAAGCTTTATTGCTAGTCACCTACGTTACAAGAATCTCACCAGACTGACCACATTCCTGTCAAGACTGATTCACCTTTTCACCGAGATTTTCTCTTCTGTTCATATCTTGACAATGGAATGCAAAAGTAGGAGAGGTAATGTCTACCCAACCGAGAGCCAAGGCCAGTCCAAGGAGAAGTGGACTGTTTCCATAACAAGATGAAATATTACTATTGGACAACGTGAATGCCCGGTGGGTGGGGGTGAGGGGTCTATCGTTTGACTAAGCAAGCCTTTGAGTGGAAAAACCAGAGCTGGTTTTGCTTTCTTCTGCGCCAATGTACGTTTTCAGTAAAGTATTATACTTTTGGTAAAATCATGCCCGAGGAGTTTCTTTTTCTGGAAATGCCAACTGGACAGTTGACAATTCCTATGGAAACAGTCAGAAAAGGGTTCATGGATTTGGGGGCTGGTCAGATCTGTGTCTTGGAGAAAGACCTGGAGACCTACTCTACAAAAAACTCACCAACACAATTCAATGGAAAGGATCTCAAAGATGTCAGGTAGGGTGTCGACGATAGGACAACAGGAATCACAGATGCTGAACCAGCCAGTGGTGTAAGCAAATTTCTGTGTGGTACAGAGATGCATCAGATAGCTACAAGGAACATCAGAGGAATGAGTCAAGGTGAATTAGAAATTGTCAAATGTGGGATGACCAGCATGGAAATGGATCTCCTTGGTGTCAAGTGAGCAACACTGATCAGGTAATGGATTTTTCCAGTCTGAGGGCTTCACTGTCTATTATTCAGGACATGAGACCAGGAAAAGACTGGTTTTTTCCAAAATCGAGACTTTGAAAAAACTGCACAGAAGAGCAACTAAGACGATTAAAGGCCTGGAGACTAAAATAGATGAAGAATGGTTGCAGGATTTTAATATGGCCTGTCTAGAAAAAAAGAGGAAATTGGGGTGACATGGCAGCAGTATTGCAGTATTTGAGGGGCTGCCACAAAGAAGAGAGAGTCAAACTATTCTCCAGAGCACCAGAGGGCAGGACAAGAAACAACAGATGGAAACCGATTAAGGAGAGAAGCCACCTGGAATTAAGGAGAAACTTCCTAACGGTGAGGACACTTAACCAGTGGAACAGCTTGCCACCAGAGGTTGTGGAGGCTTTTTAAGAAGAGGCTGGACAGTCACTTGTCTGAAACGGTCTAGGTTCCTCTACTTGAGCAGGGGGTTGGACTAGAAGACCCCAAGGCTCCCTTCCGGCTCTATTTTGATTGATTGAAAATAAAAAGAGTGGCGTATATTGTAAGCAAGAAACTTGCTAGAGCAGTGGGAAGCTGTCAGTGACCGAATTATGTCCATCAGAATTTGTGTCAAGCTCCTCAAGACTGTGTCCCTTTCTGCTGTGGAAGGACTCCAAGCCCAGTCCCCCCGCTAGTCCCATTGGAGACCCCCACCATATTTTTAGCAATAAAGTTGGCTAGAACCCCTGAGTGCTTCTGAGTAGTGACATATTTCAGCAGAATAGTCTATCAGAACTAGGTCTGATTATCGCCACAGTTTGTGCTAATCCTCTTTTAATCAATTTTCAAAGCAACCATTCACGTTTTTCTCATTTTGGGCTGCAAAGCCAGAGGTTAGAGGGACATCCTTCCCAAGCCCATTAATCTCTTGCAATAACTGTGTATAAAGATAACATTTGAGCAGCTATGAGTTATCAGTTTTACGCTTCTCTTTTTATTTCCCCCAAATAATCCTTTTTCTTATCTCATTTTTTAAAAAGCTTGGAAGCTTGTGTGTGTGTGTTGGGTTTTTTTGGGGGGTACCTCTCTCCGCTTAAGTACAGATAACTAGCACAATCTTTTCCATTCAAGGGGGAAATGGCTGTGTTTTCCCCTTATTTATTCATAATTAAAACATTCCCATTTGCAACCGTGTTTTAAACGCGATTTGACATTTTAATAATCTTGTTAATATCTCAAAAGGTTTGGTGGGTGGTTTTTTTTTTGGCTGCATTGCAGGATAAAGTTTATGCAAATGGTTGGGGGGGGGCAAGAAAGATGGAGAGGGAGAGGGAAAGGCCATGCCTCTGATTTTTACTTCATCATAAAACAGCGAGAAAAAAAAAACCAGGATTGCTTTTATTATTATTAGGAGTCACGGCATCGCTTTCTCTTCCTCGCATTCTGATTTTGGCAACGGAATCCGGGGCCAAAATCTCGTGTTTAAATTGCTGCGTCAACTACACTAGCTAAATAAGGTAGGCTAGTTCTCTTTGCATCTTTTCTTCCAGAGTCCAGTTGGATGAAAAACTGGACTTAAGAAATGGAACTCTCCTCCCAAACATAAAATAAACTTCACCACGGGGACGGCTGTAAAAGGAGAAATTACACAGGTAGGTTAAGCTTCTAAGAGGCGTAACCCATGTATTAGTTTCTCGAGAACCTTGCCTTCAAGAGGTGGCATTATTTGCCACAAGAAAATTGCAGCCAGCCGTTGAAAATTGTGGTTTTTGAAAGTGGATAGATCCCAACCTGATATATATAGTCCAACCCTCTGCTCAAACAGGAGACTCTATATCAGGGGTGTCAAACTGCCAGCCTGGGGCCGGATGCGTCACGTGGAAACCGCGCCCACCACATTGCCGGCAATGGCAAAACAGTCCCATTACGTCGCACGGCGTCATGTGACATCACGGGTTTGACACGTCTGCTCTATACCATTTTGGACAAATGGCTCTCCAGTCTTTTTTTTTTTAAAACAAACCTCCAGTGATGAAGCACCTACAAAATTCTGGAGGCAAGCTGTTCCAATGGCTCATTGTTCTCTCTGTTAGGAAGTTTCTCCTTAATTCCAAGTTGCTTCTCTCCTTGATTAGTTTCTTCTTGCCCTGCCTTCAAGTGCTTTGGAGATTAATGTGACCCCCTCTTCTTTCTGGCAGCCTCTCAGATACTGGAATATTGCTCTCATGTCGTCCCTAGTCCTTCTTTTCATTAAACTAGACATACCCAATTCCTGCAACCATTCTTCATATATTTTAGCCTCCAATCCCCTAATTATCTTTGTTGCTCTTCTCTGCACTCTTTCTACACTCCCACCTTCTGTCTTTCAGTTGGATTCCGTTCTCCTTACTGGTACATCTGAATTTCTCCCTAAAGCTTCGGTAAAGTATTCATCCATGAATCAGCAAAAGCAAATTCATCTGATCCAGAATCATCCTTGACAACCCACTGTGCATTTGGAAAAAGAAAAAAAGAAATGCATTTTCTCCTAAGAAATTATTATTGTTCTACGATTTTTCTCAGGATTACAGACGGCAGCTAACTTAACAGCCAAGAAATGATACATCTGCAACTTCATGTTTTCTCCTGCCAACTCAGAATAACTCAAGTCCATTAGAAGGCACACAATTAGGCAGCAGACTGGAGTAACTACTAAAGTGGTATTTCATGTTTTAAGCAGCCTCAAAATGCGCCCATTTTAATGGCCAGCGATATTTCAAAAGGAGACTTAATCTATTTCGTTCTATTTATATGAGTTTGCCTCATCAATCAGGTGCCAAAGCCTGGGGCTAAAACAAATTTAACGGACTTTGTAAGTAATGGGTCAATAGTGAGTTTGTCATAAATTCATTTCAGATTTTGGACACTGGCCCAGCAGATACTTTGGGGTATTGCTTTCTCACAAATCACGCATAATTCTGGAGTAATTTTGATGTACAACTGTGGTGACAAGACTTCCTTTTGTCGAAGGCAGGAGTCGATCTCTCCATTATAGCTCAGGGCTGAATAATTAATCCAGACAGACAGACCCTAATCTCGTCTAAAACAGGGTTAATCCATATGCACCTTCTCCCTATGGACCTTGGGAGAAATTAGATTAACAAATTCCAATTTAGCTTGGCCCCTCGGAAAGGGGTCTTGAGAATGCCAAGGAATGCTTCCTGAAAAAGCTGACCGGAAATGGAACAAAAGAACATTTAGATTAATCTTCTCAAAGCTAGTGGCCTCCAAAAGTTGATGGGCTTTGGGGCTAATCCCAAAACTTCTGGAATTAGAGTTGAGGGTCGCCTTTGAATAACAGAATGACAAAGGTCTTCTAGTCCAACCCATTGTTCAAGCAGCCCCTATACCAATTCAAGCAAATGGTTGTCCAATTGTGTCTTTAAAACTTCTTATGATGGAGCATCCACAACTTCTGGAGGAAAGAGTTTCCACTGGTTAATTGTTCTAACTGTCAGGAAATTCCTCCTTAGGTCTAGGTTGCTTCTCTCCTTGATTAGTTTCCATCCGTTGCTTCTTGTCCTGCCTTCAGGCGCTTTGGAAAATAGCTTGACTCCCTCTTCTTTGGGGCAGCCCCTGAGATATTGGAACACTGCTATCATATTGCCTCTGGTCCTTTGGATTAAATCCATTTAACCAAATAACATAACAGCAGAGCTGGAAGGGAACTTGGAGGTCTTCTAGTCCAGGGGTCACCAATCCCTGGTTTGTGGACTGGTATTGGGCCGTGGCATGCCAGCAACCGGTCTGCACAAACAAGCAAAGCCCCAACAGCACACAAAAACCATGTAGTCTCTGGTCCACGGAAAAACCTTTCTCCACAGAACCGGTCCCTGGTGTCCAAAAGGTTGGGGACCTCTGTTCTAAACCAACCCTCTGTTCAAGCAGGAGACCCCATACTATTTCAGACAAATGGTTCTTCAATCTTTTCTTAAAAACCTCCCGTGATGGAGCACCCACCTTCTGGTGGCAAGCAGTTCCACTGGTTAATTGTTCTCACTTTTAAGTAATTCCTCCTTAATTCCAGGTTGCTTCTCCTCTTGATTAGTTTCCATCCATTCTTCTTGTCCTGCCTTCAGGTGTTTTTGGAGAATCGGTTGACTCCCTCTGACCTTGAGGGTCTCACTCTCTCTCTTTCTGCAAAGAATTCATGGGGCTTTTGGAGCAGCAGAAGAGAACTCAAGTCAAGCCTGGCTCCCCCCCAAATCAATCCCAGGGCTTATATTACTGTTATGATTATTAACTCGCTTCCTGATTTTTTCATCTCCTTTGCTGTGCCTCGTCCTTTCAATAAGAAGGATGATGGATTCAGGATGAAGAGACCCTCCGCTTATTTCTCTCTCTCTCTCTCTCTCTCTCTCTCTCTCTCTCTCTCTCTCTCTCTCTCTCTCTCTCTCTCTCTCTCTCTCTCTCTCTCTCTCTCTCTCTCTCTCTCTCTCTCTCTCTGATGATACATCTTGGAGGGCTGTGACAGGAATGATGGAGAAGGGGCGGAAATAGGAAACCACCGACTTGCATCAGAGATGTTCACAAACAGCAAATGGCAGATAAGCTGACACTTTTTAAAATGTCCAATTAATCATCTTTCTTTTTCCTGGCCTGCATTCAGGAGGGAAATGAAGCAATATCTGAGGAGGCTGATATAGCGATGAGCAAAAAGAATTTATGGCCCAGGATACTATGAAGACAGATCAAATAAACGGAAATGCAAAATGTGTTCTGTTTACTATATCTTCATGTGATGTGCCTAGGCATAAGAACATGTCAAACCAAACTGGCTGAGTGCCATTATCTCCTTGGTCATTTCACTGAAGCAACTGAAGGCAGGACAAGAAACAACAGATGGAAACTAATCAAGGAGAGAAGCAACCTGGAACTGAGGAGAAATTTCCTGACAGTGAGGATAAATAATCAGCAGAACAGCTTTCTCCAGAGGTTGTGGGTGCTCCAACAGGGTAGGTTTTTAAGAAGAGACTGGACAAACCATTATTCTGAAATGATATCTGAGCAGGAGGTTAGACTAGAAGGCCTCCAACTCTTGTTATTCTGCTATTCTGAATGTTTGCTTCTGAGAAAGGTCCCATGCAAGTGATTCTCATGGGTTGACTTAGGGTTGAGTAGAAGAACTGGGAAGCCAGGAATAACATGGCACAAAGATTGCACAGCGATTGGTTGGATGTTTGCATTTTGATCCCCTTGACCACCTACTCAGTGCAGGTAACACGTGAACATTTCACCCAATCATCTCCTCTTGGAAGAAACATCCATAAAGTCCATCAAATTCAACAAGAACCAGAAATGCGGGAAAATGTATAAGAAAAATGACACTCTCTGTTTTATATTCTGCGAGGGATTCTCCAGTCTTTGTTTCACTCAAAATTCTTCCCAGGTATTCGAGCTGCGTGTTATTATCTTGCATTCCCCGAGCCAAAGGGCCGAGCATTCATCATTATGTCTTTCCCACTCTTTTATTTCCATTCTGTTTTCAAGGGGGAGAGCCCCTGTTTTGCATACCAAGGGAGCTCCGTTCAGTTCCCAGCCTTTCCAGATAATGCTGGAGAAAACCTTGGCCTGAATTTCAGAAGATCTGCTGCAAGGTTAAGGGTGTTGAACTCTGTTCCAGCTCATGCTTTACATGCAGGTAAGAAGTTCTCTGAACAGCAGCACTGAAAAGCAAGGTCTCAGAGGGAAGCTGCAGCCACACAACTCGTTAAAACACAACTTGACTACATGCTGGTGGAATGAACCGCTGAGTGGGTGGTTGATTGATGTCCAAGTACATCATGCAAACCCACAAGGGTGAAGACAGTGTAAGGTTTTGCCTCAGATAGTCCTCCCAAGAAAGCAGAACTCTTGAGACAGGAACTTTTATTGACAGACAGTGACAGCAAGAAAGTAAGGCAAGATCTAGTATTTTCCCATGTGAAGCATTGCCTTAAAGCATCCCTTACAGACCCCACCCCAACAGCCAAAGGTCCAGTTTGATTTCATCCAATCCTCAAATGTGAAGTTGTTAGGAGAACCAAATGGTCCCAGGAACCATTCTCAGGATTTCAGTTTCCTCTTGGCCCCTTGATCTTCTCCCCTCTGCGTGGAGATAAGACAGGTGGCCCAAGGCACATTCCTTCCTCCATTTACACCCGGTACCAGCCTCCCCCCTCCCAGCAGAAGAGCAGAGCATCTTCCTCCCACCTCCCAACAGGATGGCAGACCCAAACATAGAAAGAAAAGCCGTAGAATAAAAGAGGTTCTGACACAGTTCCATAAACCATGGTTAGGTTGGACCACATCTTGAGAATGCAAGTTATGTGTTCAATGGGAAAGAGCCCATTTAAAAAAAATTCCAGAGATGAAATAAAGTTCTCTTTAGCCTAAAAAATATCATCCTCACATCTCACAATGTGGGATTAAACAACATATCCAACTGGGAACCTACCAAACATCTTAGTCTTGCCGAATGTATCACAAATCTATTATTTGTGGTTCATGTTGTCTCTGGGATGGGGAGACAGGAGTCAATTCTCATGTGTGTTATGAGTTTTATGGAGCTGATTATTCTTTTCTTGCTCATAGGGCAGAGGGTGTGAGGCCAATCCCAAGTCAAGTTGGCCACCACCTTGGATCCTCCCTGCATAATAAGCTAACAGAGAGACACACAAAGAATCCTTTTTAAAAAAGAATACATTAAGGGTACTTGGTGTGTTGCACCAATGCAGCAACCGAGTTGTTCCAACAGGTTGTGGGACTACAGCCAGTCTGCATACACCAATCAGTTTCGAGTGGCTCTAAAATCAACCCAAGTGATGACTGCATATAGCACTTGGAAGAACTGCCACGTCTGGCATGAATAACACGCAGAAGAGCAAAGACATCAGCCTCACAACCAAATGCAGATTAGTTAACACAATACTTTTTTCAAATTGCTACTCATAGCTGCGAAACCTGGACTCTAAAAAAGGCAGATAGGAGAAGGGTGGAGGCCTTAGAACTGTGATGCTGGAGATGGCTATGATGCAGCCCATGGATGACAAAAATCACAAAAAAAGATATCCTAGACTGAACCTCACTAAGATGATTAAAGGCCTGGAGACTAAAACATATGAAAAACAGCTGCAGGACTTGAGTTTGGCTAGTCTAAAGAAAAGAAGAAATAGGGGAGACATGATAGCAGTATTCTAGTATTTGAGGGGCTGCCACAACGAAGAGGGGGTCACATTATTCATCAAAGCACCCAGAGGGCAGAAGAAGAAAAATGGTTGGAAACTGATCAAAGAGAGAAGCAACCTGGAATTAAAGAGAAACTTCCTAACAATGAGGACAATTAACCAGTGGAACAGCTTTGCCTCCAGAAATCGTGGGCGCTTCATCAATGGAGATTTTTAAGAAGAGGCTAGACAGTCACTTGTCTGAAATGGTATAGGTTCTCCTGCTTGAGTGAGGGGCTGGATTAGAAGACCTCCAAGGTCCCTTCCAGCTCTATTCTATTCTATTCCTTTTTAAACAGTACAAACTTCGCCAATTCTTTTCTGCCACCTAAGCAGTTTTCCTCTGTTTCTCCATCTCTTGCTCGGAGCTGTGCTGTCAGCAAAGCTTCAGTCTTTTATAGAAGCAGTGTGTGTTGTCCCCCTCCCCAGTCTTCAAGAATGGTGACAATCAGACATGAGAAATGCCTTTAATATATCGAATGTCAAAAATGTTGTTTCCAGGGAAACCATCCATAAAATGACCAAGCATAGATCCAAAACAAATGACAGCTCATCTCCTCTCCTGGGCGTTGACCGAGAACTGCAAGCTGATGGTTTTTGGTGGATGGCTTCAAAAAGAAGAGTGAACTCAGAAGGTCCTCCCCAGAATTGGTTCATTTTGGAACAGGAGCTATTTGGTTCCTCTCCATCCACAATCACATCCATCGATGGTTGTTCCTTCTTTGAAAAAAATATCAGAGAAATCAAGACTGTAGAAACAATGGAGAGAAGAGCCACAAAGATGAAGGTGGGTGGAGGCTAAAACATGCAATGAACAGTTGCAGGAACTGGGTATGTTTAGCCTAATGAAGAGAAGAACTGGGGTGTCATGGCAGTCTTCCAATGTTTGTCACAGAGAAGAGAGGGACAACCTATTCTCCAAAGCCCGTGAGGGCAGAAGAAGCAATAGATGGAAACTAACTTAGGAGAGAACCAACCTAGAAATAGGGAGAAATTTCCTGACAGTGAGAACAATTAATGATTGGGATGGCTTGCTTTCAGAAGCTCCACCAAGCTTCTTCTGCTAAAATGTCTCTGGAGTCATTCCAAGAAGCATCTAGTTAGCAAAACATGACTGGCTGTCTGCTTCCTTTCAACCAGAACTGGTCCATTAAAGGGTGCTTAAATTAATTCATCATTAGGAAGGACAGATTTAACGGTGTTATGGAAGGAGAGGTCCAGCTTAGCAAGGATCCAGGCAACCAGTTGGATGCTCTCTCGTTTTCTTATGGATTGCCACTACTTTAATTGGACATCATGATATTAATTGCCTTGAGTTATAAAGGAAACAGGTGCTTTAGCCATTCTTGATTGCAATAAAACAAAGTGGTACTCAATCCTGCATCGTTGGCATCGCTCAAACAATGAGAGCTTGCCGTGGAAGAACCTGTCTCACATGGAGGACGCAACGTTGGTCAAATCAAGGTCCACTTTGGTGGCCTTTCTGCAAGACACCTGGCACAAAGCTTTTGCAGCCCGGAACTACCAACTGCCATAGGAAATTTTTGAATTTGGTAGAAGACGTCAAAAAGTGCACCGAGAGGTCCCTGGGAAAGAGAAGGAGAGAAAGAAAACCATTTGATTATGCCGTTAAGCTCCTGGTGAAAGTATTTGCAGATCGTATTATATCGTATACTCTTTAGAATGGATTGTTCTTCTTTTCTTTTTTTTCTTTCTTTCTTTTTTCTTTTTGACTAGGTCGTTAACTTTTCATCTATCCAGGGAAGGAGGGTTTGACATTTCCCCAAATGACATTTCTCTCTTGACAAATTTCACCCAGCTTGAATTGTAAATGTCAGAATATGTCTTAAGAACAGTGGAATTTGGGAGGTGAGGATGGAAGGAGGCCTTTTTCCACCAGCTTAACGCAAGGAGGAACGGTCTCTAGCAGGAGTGTGGATGTCTTGGGGGTGGGGTGGGGTGTCTCACAAAAGTTGGCTGCCTTGGGAAGACTGGGCCTGGCCTTCAAGAAGACCTATGGTGGGTCTGCCTGACCCCCAAGTGCTTCCCACCACCCCTTTAACTTTGAATTAGACGTTCTGGTCCCTCACACAGTCACCCAGACGTTTCATCTTTATTTTCTTTTATTATTATTTTAATTTTATCTGATTATTTTTGAGATTGGTGGTATGAGCAAGTAGTAGAAAGTAGCAATTTTTGAAAATTCATCTTTTCATTTTTTTATGACCTGGCATCTATTACTACGACGACGATGACGATGACGATGATGATTGATGATTGATGATTGATCATCGCACAGTCAGCCAGATGTTCAGACTGGATTTGGCATTTTTGTCTACCTATCGAGTCCTTACCAAGGACCTGGGATAGGCAGATGTGGATGTTTGATGGTATTACAGATATCATCGCAGGATGGAAGCAGTTCCTAGTAAGGCCGCCTTTTGCAATTGACTAATGGCGAATTTGCCAATGCCAATGGTGTTCAAGTGGCGCTCCAGTTGTTTTGGGATTGCACCCAAGGCACCTGTTGTTGTTGTTGTTGTTGTTGTTGTTGTTGTTGTTGTTAGGACCTTGGAAGTCTTCTAGTCCAACCCTCTGCCCGGGCAGGAAACCCTATACCAGTTCAGACAAATGTCTGTCCAATCTCTTCTTAAAAACTTCCTGTGTTGGCACATTCACAACTTCTGGTTAATTGTTCTGTCAGGAAATTTCTCCTTAGTCCTGCCTTCAGATGCTTTGGAGAATAGCTTGACTCCCTCTTCTTTGGGGCAGCCCCTGAGATATTGGAAGACTGCTATCATGTCCCCCCTGGTCCTTCTCTTCATTAAACTAGACATACCCGATTTCAGCGACCATTCTAGATGCTTTGAATATTCGACTTTTCTTCCTCCATACATTTTGGTCATGCTACTATCCACCGTTGCTGCTATTGTTCTGTAACATTTCCAGATACCCCATCCCTTTTTTCCTCTAGTAAAAAGGGGGAAATAAACCAAATGAGATTATCAGATTCTTAACTTGGGCGCCCCAATGCCTGAAGATGCAAAGTGAACATGAGGCTAAACATTCACTTGAGTTTTTGCAAGGTTCCTGGGAAGTTTAAGCAGAAAGGATTGTTCCTCTCTATAAATTATCAAAGGGTGAGGGGAGGGAGAGAAAACAAGAACAGAGATGTCCAAGTGTCTTGAATGGTGCCAAGCCAAGATCTCAACTATCAATAGTGGCCAGACAAGAATCTTCAAAGAGAAAGAGAGAAAGCTTTCGAGCTTCTTCTCACATTCTGGCTCCAGTCAAACTCTCTTTCGAAAGCTCAAGAAAGAATTTGGTTTTCTTTTGCTGGTGGACCGAGGCCCAAGGAGATTGAACTGAAAGAACGTTTTGTACATCTGAATAAAAAAGAATGAGAAGAATCCAGCTCTGGCCAGTTTCAGTATTAAATGCCTTTGTGATTTTCCTGGAGGCTACTGGGATGTCCTTTCATCTGCCTCAGGCAAATTGTGTCTCAAGCTTCAAACCTGGCCTGGTTTTTCTCTCATCGTGGTGCCTGTTGGGCTCCCTCAACAATAGCAGGCGGTGCAGAAACTTTGCTAGCTTCTTCATCCGAATCATAATGGATTCAACTTCATCACTGTTGTTTCCTCCTCACATCTTGGCTACTGGAGGAAAATGTCCTCCTCCTGGGAATCCAGACAATGTTCTACCACAGGAACCCTATCTTCTCACCACCAGGGGTAGGCAACCTCGGCTCTTTTATGATTCATGGACTTCAACTCCCAGAGTCATAAAAGAGCCGAGGTTGCCTACCCCTGGCCTAGACTGAACTAAATTCACTGCCACCTAGGGACCAAACCATGGAATGACAATGTCCACCCACATCCAACTACTGGTTCTTCTCCCTCCTCCTAAGTTGAACTGGGGGGAGGGAGAGCATTTTAAAAAATGCCATTTTTGCTGCACACAATGAAAACTTTTCCTGACATATAAAATGATGCTCTCAGGAGTCAAGGTTCCCGCAGGCTGGAAGGAAGAAAAACAAGGGGAAGGAGGGGTAGGCAATTATGAGAAACTGTGAGGTTTTGATCAAGAACAAACATAAGAAAGACATTGCTTGCCATTACATTACAATTTGAGCTCCTCCCGCAGAAATTGCTGCAGGGGCTGGAACCTTGCAAGAGCAAATAGAAAAAAGGAAGGGTTCAGTAAGAAAAGGGAGCCATTTCACAATAATAATAATAAAAATCCAATTAAAACTATTGACTTTTCATTTAGTATGAAAAATGAGAGCTTAGCTTTTTCAAAAAAAGAAAAGAAAAAGAAAAAATGATGTAACTTCCTTCGCTCACCATCTGAAGATTGTGTTTCATATGATTCCCGGTGAGATATATATATATATATGAGCCATGGCCTATTCACAACCGGGCCCTGTGAGTGGCTGGCTGGTCCCTGTGCATGTACGCACACAGCCTCACTCATGTGAGCATCATGGGCATCAGGGGCCCCACTCACGCAAGTGTCGCAGGAACTTGCAGCCCCACTTGTGCGAGTGTCACAGGCACCCTTGGCCCCACTCGCATGAGCTTTGTGGGTGATCTCGGCCTTATTCACCTGAGCAACAGGTGCTCATGCACACACAAGTGCATGCATGTGTGCATGCCCCTCCCACAAAACCATCCCCTCCTTCCCCCCTCACCCCCACTCCTGGACGCCAACCTGGAAAGGTTGGGGAACTTTGCTCTACAATATATTCTGGGAACTGTTAGGGAGACGCTGTCTTCACCCTCTATCTCTGACACATAATATCCAGGCGGAGTTGCCTCTTGCTCCTCTGGAATACACTACCTCCCTCCTGAGGACCCACCTCCTCATTACATCCATCACATCACCAGATTGGGATAATGAGGCAGTGAATTTCCCACAATGCCACAACACGCTATCAAGTTTAGAGTTGGTGGGCCTTCAAAACTGGTATTCTCTTTCTATAGCTGAAAGGGATGGAACCATTTTTGTCCCCCTGTTGTTGAAGTCAATTTGCTTCCAGGGTATGTCAGCTCGAGTCCATAGGAAGCCGTCCTAAATCCAATCCAAGCAGGAGAACCTGCTATGTCTTCAGATTATTCTAAAAGCAGTAAAAACGAAAAGTCGGTAAACAGCCAACAATGTGGCAATTATATAAGTCCACCTTCAGAAATGGCGGCGGTCCCAGCTCGGCATTCCACACCTATAATCATTTTGTAATGTAGGATGTGATTATCTGCTGTCAATAGAAATTCCACATTGGCTGAGTCAAAATGCATTTAACTCAACGGAGAAGTTATTGTTCTGAGGCCAAAATGTCTCCAGTTCATATCTCTGCTCCCATTTCCTTTTTTCCTATATATGTAGGACATTAATTCTCTGCCTTAGAGTAGCAAAGCTTCTGGCATTTGTGGAGGAAAGAACCGTATATCTGTGTAGAGTTCCCTTGGCGTATCTTTTCATTCCAGCAACGGCAAAACAAAATATTACTGCCTGAGCTTTAATTCCCAGACTAATCCCATAAAGAATGGAGAGGGCTGTTTTGCCCTCTGCCAATGTTCGTTTTGGTGTGCGGTGAAGTTTGCACTTTGTTCTCCACCGTTGACCCATCATTTTCTTGATGGCCTCCTTCTCCTCCACGGAGGAAGCTAAGAACGTCCATCCGCAAGGAAAAAAAAGACAATCTGAATATGCTCTGGATGAGAAGCCCGTAATCTCTTATTGGTCTCTTCTGTTCGGTCGCCACTTCCCAAATAGCTTTGGCACCCCAGGTTCTCACACCAACCTTTGATGTAGAGTTCCGTAAACCCCGACAGTAGAAACAATAAAAGGCCTCCTAGATATTCTTTTCTGAAAGAGCAATTGAGGTGGATGTTAGCCAGGAGCTAGTGAAGTCATAGTCCCTATTTACAGTGGAAGTAAACATCCATCTCCTTAGATTCATAGGCCCTCACTATCAAAGAAAATATCTCCACCTATAGTCAGTGGTGGGATTCAAATAGGTGAACAACCAGTTCTCTGTGTGGATGCCACTTCCAGAAGTCCATTCTGGGCCTCGGCAACAAAAAAATTAGCTACCAGTTTTGCCAAAATGGTGCGAACCAGCTGAATTCCACCACTGCCCGTGGTCCACACCACCTGTAGTTTATTTTATACTCCAGGAGAGATTTCCAAACATCAGAACACAAGGTTCTAAGAGAAGACAGCTAGATGTTTGGGGATGGGGATGTTCTCACATCCTTGAAATCAGTAGAATTTAATCTTCAACCACCATAAATGGTTTATATTCTAAGTTTGTGAAATCAAAAGTATCCAGTGAAAAAGTCAACCAATCTACAAAACATGAAGATAACTCTTCCGGTTCATCACACAGCCGCCATGGACGGTTGGGAGACTTGCTCTCTCTCCCCCGTTCAGTTTTGCATTGTTGGGGGGCCCTGAAAAGGGCCAAAAGTCACCCCAAAGAGGCGACCAGCAAGGAGGGTCTTTCGCTGGATCCCAGGAGAGCAGCAACTCTTCCATCAGACCAGATGATCCCTCCAAACCGGTGGGCGAAAGGACCGGCCATAGAAATATGGCTCTTCCCTAGGCTGCAAACAGCCGAAGTCACACTACCATCTGGCGACTTCAAAGCAGTGTGGACAGGACTGGGTGAGGTTTGCCTCTCTTACATCCTAGCTACTTAATTACCTGCATAAGCTGCTAAAGTACTTTCCCCCCTGTGGTGAGGGAAGGGGGATTCTAGCCCTCCCTCCAGAAACAGCAGCAGTTATATATATATAACATTTTTTATTGTTAGATATATATTTGTACATGTAAACCAAGAAAAAATTTAAGTTAAATGCTATTCAACTTAATACATTCAATTTAAATTTTTCCAATGTTTCCAGTCCAACATATATTTTTCATTTGAATGATCCTTCAAATATGCCGATATTTTAGCCATTTCTGCCAAATTTATAACTTTCAAAGTCCATTGTTCAATAGATGGTAATTCTGGCTTCTTCCAATATTGTCCCACCAGTTTAAAATGTTGGAAAAATACTGAGATCTTAATTGGAATCCTATTTTCTAAAATTGGTGGATTATAAGATTTGCAACTTTCTGCTCTCTCTATATACATATATTTCTTCCTTGATTTTTATTCTAACTACTATTGAAGATTTGGGGTTTTTTCCCCCTTAAAATAGAGTGGGGAAAAAAAACCTAAAAAGATCCAACTAACTCTAAGACGTAACCTGCTATTGAGACTTGTTGACATCTTTGAAAATAGACAAGAAAAAAAAATAACCTTGAAACACCATCTGCAAAATTCAGCTCAGCTCTCTATTTGGTGGACTTTCTGACTGTCAGTTTCTTTCTCTTGAGTTTAATATATTACAATGGAAGGAGAACAGGAAAGGATTTCTTCTACAGAGGAAGTACGGGAACAAATTCTTTGTATGTTAAAAGCAATGATCCGGACTTCCGGTGGCTGCCTTGGGGTTGATATAGCCTTATTCGGAGGCTCTGCGCTCCGGGACTTGTAAAGCCGCAAAAACAGCGCAAACCAGCTGTTTTTTGTGGCGGAAAAAAACCCCTCCTCGGTCGGAGAAGGGGCGAAGAGCTGTGAGTGGGGGTTGAGATCCTCTGAAAACTCCCCAAAAAAACGTTCGGGGGGGAAGAAAGAGGACTCCCCGGGCGCTCACAATAGCTCCAGCCCGGAGCTGCTTCTGTCAGCTGACAGACCAAGACACTGAGACCAGCCACCGCTCGAGGAAAACTTTTCAAAGAGGCAAAGAGATTGACAGACTGAACGCAGGAGCCTAAAAAGCAAGTATTTCTTATATTTTACCTCGGATCAACTACGTTCACAATAAACAAAATGTACCCAAGATGGCGACTACTTTTACTTTAAAGAGAAAGTGACCGGAAGAGAAAGGGGTAAGAGAAACTGCAATACGAGAGTGACCGCTAGAGGGCAGACTAGACATAAAACTTAAAAACGTTACAAAATAAACCTAAGGAAGAATATAAGAGAGTACATCTTGGCAATATAAGCGTAAGAATTAGTCCTCTGCGTAAAGAAGCTTGGATAACAGCGGACTGAAGATAGGATGGCCACTATGCAGTCCAAACTGGTGCCCTCAAAGGTGGCAGCATCCTCCCCAGCCCAGCTCCTTAAAATACCAGGGAACAACCTACCTGCCCCCCCATCTTCCTCCATATCTACAGAATCCCAGGCCCCCCTGCCTACTCAGGCCTCTCCAGAAATGCATATGATGAAAGAATTAAAAGATGCAATGTTAACAATGTTTGGAAAAATATTGAGAAAGCTGGAAATAATAAAGGACAATTCTGAGAAAAGGTGGGAAAAAATGGAAAGGACGATGGAGGCAGTGGAAATGAAGGTGGAGGAAATGGATAAAACGATAGAGGGAATGGATAGGAAGATGGAGGGAATGGATAAGGAGATGGAGAGACAAGGCAAAGAACTAGAAAAGAAGCAGAAGGAACAAAGCAGAGAAGTGGAGAAGGTGAAAGATCAAAGCAAAGCAGTTATTGAAGACTTAGACCAAACCAAAGAAACAACACAAACGCACAATAAGAAAATGAGAGAAGATACTGGGAGAACTTTTAAGAGGGTCTGGGAGGGGGTTGAAGAAAAGATGGAAGAGGTGGAGAGACAAGAAGAGAGACAACTTGCTGAGATGAAAAGTGAGGTGCAACACCACTCAACTATGATGCACTATCGCCAGATGATGACAGCAATTAGGGTCAGGGGACTGGAAGAATCCCCAAATGAGAAGCAAGAAGATTTGAAAAGAATTTTTGTAAAAGCCTTGGAAAAATATCTAGGAGAGGAGGCTAAAAATGTGATATGGCAAGCAATAAAGAGAGACTTATTACTTGGAAGGGAAGCTTTGTTATGGAAATCCAACTGGCAGAAGAAGAAGCCCAGAATTCGACTGAAAAGAAGTGAAATTTAATATTTTATGCAATGAATTAAAGGCACAGTATTATGGACTGATTTAAGGACTAAGTTTATGAGCAAGAGACATGAGAGGGTGATTAATGGAAGATATATATTAAATCGACTAAGAATGTACTTTTTGAAGTGATGGGTGTATTGACATGAAAATTATTATTTTTAATAAGATGATTTGTTTGATTGATGTCCAATGGATTGAACTGAAAAGAAGTGAAATTTAAAATTTTAAAATGTATTTGGCTTATAGTTAAATCTTGATATACGGAGTGAAGAAGGTTTACAAATTTAAAATGATTGTATTAAGTTGAATGGCATTTAACTTGAATTTTTTCTTTGTTTACATGTACAAATGTATATCTAATAATAAAAAATTTTACAAAAAAAAAAGCAATGATCCAAACTCTACATATGCAAGCTCTGGATATACAAATTCAAACTATGACTTCAATCAAAGAATTATCTATACAGAATTCTATAGAGAAAGTGAAACAACCAAATGTTATGACAGAAGACTTAGATACTCAACAAATTCAGACAATAGAAAACACAAAAAAGGAATTGATAATAGAGAACAAGGAAAGGGCGTTTCTTATAAACCAGAAGGAATTTGAAGATAAACAAGAAAAACAGATGAAAGAGAAGATAAATACTTCGGGACAACTGCATCGAACTGGAAAAATAAAGAGACTACCGGCTAAATCAAGTCCTCTTAAGAAAACATCAACTGGGACGTTCTTATCAACATCAAACAATAGCCACAACAATACAAGGTTGGTTGAAGTATTGAGGATTCCTTTGTGATTGTTGTGATCGCAACATTAACTACATCGAAGCAATAAAACTGCCATAGAACCAAACGCTGAAAGTCGTGTGGTGATTTATGTTAACTTTGCTCATACTTCAAAACTTTGGAGAATGTATCATTTTCATTCTGGGTTCTTATCTCAGTCCAACTGTGGAGAAATCACCTTCCACTGTCACCCTTATAAAATATTCCCCTGAGGTCTTTTTTTTTATCACCCACAGATGATCGTGATTGCAATTTTGCCAGCGTTGGGTTCAGTTAACAGCTGCCTGCCTTGAGAATTATGTCAAAAAAAGGTTACGGATGAGGACACCAAGCATGGAGGGGGTGGTAATTTCCCTACATGCCACAGGTCCTCAGTTTGTTTCGTTTCTGAAAAATAGAATAGCATGCTTTTTAAAAAAAAACACCACAGTATTTTTAATGAACCAATATTTATAGCTGCTTTTTAAAGAACATGCCTGCTGCCTTTACAGTAAAATACTAGTGGAAAAAGTAGCTCCTGAAAAAGATTAAGATAACAGCCTCTATGTAAAATAAATCCTGAAAACAGCTTTTTAAAAGCCTGCTGTAAACTGGACAATTGCAACAGTTTCTAGACAGCAGAAATTAAAAAGGAGAAATAACGTTAATTAAAAGTCTCCACTGAAGCATAGCAGAAGGTTAGCAGAATCGAATGAATAATACCTTTGCCTAGAGCAGGGGGGGGGGGAATCCAATAATATATAAACTGGGAATGACATTTTGGGAAGGGTATTTTAGCTCTCAGTGGGGCGTTCCGGGGAAATCTTTCCCCCAATTATACATCAATGTAAGAAGGCTATCCAAAGAAGACCATAGTTAGATTATCCTGAGTAACATATGAATATATGGGAATAGCATCCCAGGGGTGCAAGGGACCTTGGAGGGGGTCTACGACAGCTTGCCTCAGCCAACTTGCTATGTCCAACCCATGTAGGACAAATCATTGCGGGACAAGAAATGACAATTTTTTAAAAAAAATTATTCAAAAACCACAGCCCCCCCCCACCGATCCGTGGAAAAACCTTCCTCTGTTCTAGTCCAACTCCATGCCCAAGGCAGGATTCCTTATACCAGTGTTTCTCAACCTTGACAATTTTAAGGCATGTGGACTTCAACTCCCAGAATTCCACAGCCAGCAATGCTGGCTGTGGAATTCTGGGAGTTGAAGTCCACATGCCTTAAAATTGTCAAGGTTGAGAAACACTGCCTTATACCATCATGGACAGGTGATTGTCCAATCTTTTAGAATAGAATAGAGCTGGAAGGGACCTTGGAGGTCTTCTAGTCCAGCCCCAGCTCAAGCAGGAGAATCTATACCATTTCAGACAAGTGACTGTCCAGTCTCTTCTTAAAAACTTCCAGTGATGGAGCGTCCATGATTTCTGAAGGCAAGCAGTTCCACTGGTTAATTGTCCCCGCTACTAGGAAGTTTCTCCTTAATTCCAGGTTGTTTCTCTCTTTGATCAGCTTCCAACCATTGTTTCTGGTCCTGCCCTTTGGGTGCTTTGATGAATAACGTGACCCCCTCTTTTTTGTGGCAGCCCCTCAAATACTAGAATACTGCTATCGTGTCTCCCCTATTTCTTCTTTTCTTTACATTAGCCAAACCCAAGTCCTGCAGCCGTTCTTCATATGTTTTAGTCTCCTTTTCTTGAAGACCTCAATTGATGGAGCACACCCATAACTTCTGGAGGCAAGCAGTTCCATTGATTAATTGTTCTCATTGTCAGGAAATGCCTCTTTTTATTTTCAAGCTGAATCTTCCTCTGATGAGCTTCTGTCCATTGTTTCTCATGCTATGGGGAATAAATAAACACTCTCTTCACCTTGATGGTGGTTCAACGATTGAAAGATGGCTATCAGGTCTTGCTCAAACCTTTTCTTAGTTAGGCTAAAGTGATCACCAAAAGTTAAATCCAATTTCACTGTTCATATTTCATAGTCTACATCAGTGGTGGCGAATCTGTGGCACGGGTGCCAGAGGCGGCACTCAGAGCCCTCTCTGTGGGCACGCGCGCCCTCGCCCCAGTCCTAGGCCTTCAGCTGGGTTCTATAAAACCTTTTTGCTTTAGGCCTCTGCCGCCGTGTGTAAAAAACGAAAAGGTTCAATCAATCGATCAATTTCAACTTCTCGCGGGGGAAAAAAAACCTTGCAAAGTTGGAATTGATTGATTGAACTTTTTAGTCCCACCCAGTCTGCCGTTACCACTGCAGCCACGCCCAGCCAATGGGCCACACCCATCTAATTGGCCACGCCCACCCAATGGGCCACACCCACCCGGCACACGACGATGCATAAGTGGGTTTTGGGTTGCAGTTTGGGCACTCGGTCTCTAAAAGGTTCGCCATCACTGGTCTACATAATACGCTTCCCAGAAGTGATTATTAGCAGGAGCTTGGTGGGTGTGGAACAGCCAAAGTTTAGAAAAACCAAAGGTAAACTACATTGAAAGGAAATTAAGATTTTGAGAAACATCAAGGTAGGGAGAGTTTCGGTAAAACTGGAGCGTTCTTTTTCAGAGAAGACCTAGAGGGATGCGACTAAAGTTGTGCTGGGAGGAACTTTGGGTTTTCCCTTTTAGAGAATATTTTGTGTAGTTTCTCTTGAAGTTCCTCTAGGCATTGATAGTGCTTCCTACAATTCTCAGAAGATTTCTGTACATCTTTGACACCTACATGAAATCTGAAGGAAGCATGAATATTACTCCTCGGGACAAAATATCCAAATAATGTCCAAGTAAAACAGAAGGATGCAAGTGAAATTAGTTAAATTTCTTTTGTGTGTGTGTGTGTGTGTGTGTGTGTGTGTGTGTGTATGAGTGGGGGGGTGGATGGGAAGATGGGGAAGGAAAGAGAGGAGGGGAGAGGAGAGGAGAGGAGAGGAGGAGAAGAGAAGAGAAGAGAAGAGAAGAGAAGAGAGAAGAGAAGAGGAGAGAAGAGAGGAGAGGAGAGGAGAGGAGAGGAGAGGAGAGGAGGGAAGGGAAGGGAAGGGAGGGGAGGGGAGGAGGGGAGGGGAGGGGAGGGGAGGGGAGGGGAGAGGAGAGGAGAGGAGAGGAGAGGAGAGGAGAGGAGAGGAGAGGAGAGGAGAGGAGAGGAGAAAGGAGAGGAGGAGAGGAGGCAATAGGAGAGGAGGAGAGGAGAGGAGAGAAGAGAAGAGAAGAGAAGGGAAGGGAAGGGAAGAGAAGAGAAGAGAGAAGAGGAGGAGAGGAGAGGAGAGGGGAGGGGAGGGGAGGGGAGAGGAGAGGAGAGGAGAGGAGAGGAGAGGAGAGGAGAGGAGAGGAGAGGAGAGGAGAGGAGAGGAGAGGAGAGGAGAGGAGAGGAGAGGAGAGGGAAGTAAATGGATTGGGAAAAGAATAAATGAATAGGGAAGAGAAGGGAAGGGCGATGGAAAGGGGAAGGGGAATGGAGAAAGACTATCCAAATGGCTTCGCATTTCATGCTGCTATGCTTTGCATTCTCCTACTCCTGCTTCCCCCTCCCCCAATTCTATCAGTCATCATACCTTAAATGCTTCTTAATTTTAATTTCTTTCAAAGAGCTAAATTCATGAAACAATGGCTGTATGGCAAGCAAAGAAGGTATGTTTTAGGAAGATTAAAGAGGCTGAATAGGAGATTCTTATAATAAAAGCAATGCAAATTGTCACCATCTTGAGAAGCCCAGGTACTATCACGCCTCACTTATGAGACGAACATGTGACAGTCCTCCTATACATTTCCTTTAGTGATGGGTGGGCCAACATTAATACTGTTAATTTTTCATCATGAACACTTGGCAGGTTTAAATATCGTTGCGATGCTTCTACCCACAAAAGATTGCTACTCAGGCTTTGAAAGGTGGAGGAGGAGAGAAGGCAAAGAAGAAAGAGGAAGAGGAGGAGGGGGAGCAAGCATTTGTAATTAATCTCATTTATTACTCATTAATCATCATGAATCATTTGCAAAACAAAGGGCTGTCATTCTGCAGAGCATCAAAGCCAACCTCATAACAATATAGACTAACTGAATCCTGGATTGACTAACACAATAACAGAGCTGGAAGGGACCTCGGAGGTCATCTAGTCCAACCCCCTGTTCAGGCAGGAAACCCTACACCATTTTGGACAAATGGCTGTCCAGTCTCTTCTTAAAAACCTCCAGTGTTGGAGCATTCACCGCTTCTGGAGGCAGGTTGTTCCACTGATTAATTGTTCTAACTGTCAGGAAATTTCTCCTTAGTTCTAGGTTGCTTCTCTCCCTGATTAGTTTCCATCCGTTGCTTCTTGTCCTGCCTTCAGGTGCAAAGCAGCCATTTAGACATCAATCACGTGTTCAGTGCAAGAATCCAAAATTCAACATCCCCAAGATAAAACTGTCCAGCTTCTCCATGAACGCATTCTGTGGAGGGACCTCATTCACTCCATAAGTACCAGTGACCATGCTCTAACTCAGCGATCCCCAACCTTTGTGGCTGGGCAGCCGACTTTGGGGAGGGGAGAGGGGAACTGGGCCACACAAGCAGCAGACCAGCATGCATGTATGTAGCTCAACTTGCATGAGCGGTGGCCTGGCGTGCACACACACACACACAAGTGCCCACCACCACCACCCACTTGCACAAGTTGAGTACCAAGCGCATGCAGCCCTGCCAGCTCTTCACACGGCCCAGTTCTGAATAGACCACGGCCTGGCCCAAGGGTTGAGGACCCCTGATCTAACTGACCTCATTCAAAGGATGTTCTTCTATCAAAGGATAGACCTGGGTTTCTCAGCCTTGAAGATGGGTGGACTCCATACTGGCTGGGGAATTCTGGAATCTGAAGTCCACTCATCTTCAAGTTGCCAAGGACGAGGAACACTGTGATGGACAATATCCCTAGATCTTGGTCTGAAAATAACTCTTGAGGTCTCCAACCTCTGTATTTTGAAACCTAAATGGACCTCGTCTTTCCTTGATTTAGCTTTCAACCCCATCAGTATCTTTTTGAGTCCACTCCAGTTTGTCTGCCATCCAGTTCTTCCTAAAGCTTTAATGTTCTCCACCTGTTTTGGATGCAGCTCAGGGACTCTCATTCTTCTGAAAAGACTTGAGAATTACAGAACAGTGTTTAACTATATACCATAACAAGCCTTTGATGTATGCGGATCACAGATCGCAAAAGACCCTTGTTTTTGTCTTCTTCTGGAGAGTCAACCAAAAGAAGAAAAATATCTCTTCATCTTCCCTTAATAGCTTCTGAAAGAGCCAAAGGGAAATTGGAAAAGTTCATTGATTGAACCGCTTGGGAAAGTTCTCCCCTCTTCCTCCCCTGCCTTGGTTTAAATAAATTGCATGGGAGGATGTAATAAGACAAAAACAAATCATCAAGGTCTCCT
Source organism: Bothrops alternatus (assembly GCA_034064705.1). Classification (NCBI taxonomy): domain Eukaryota; kingdom Metazoa; phylum Chordata; class Lepidosauria; order Squamata; family Viperidae; genus Bothrops; species Bothrops alternatus. The sequence goes on from JARGCV010000236.1 coordinate 33,310, forward strand.
CGTTACATGAAACAATCTCTTTCATTACTCATGTACTCAAGACGTATTACTCTGTGACACAGTTAAGTTGAAGCGTGTTTGCTTTTGCTCAAGAGCTGCCTAGGACAACGGGAAATGGGGCCATTTGCATGTGTCCCCAAGAATCAGATGACTTTCCAGACAGGTAAAAAAAAACATTTCATCATATTCTCGTGCTTTGATTTTATTTCCACCCAGCCTGTCTTCCTTGATGGAACTCAAACACACCGTTCCTTTAGGTCAGCCCTTTGAGGTGGGCTAGGTTGCGAAACAGGAGTCACTGGGATTCTGGGAATACGCCTTAATATGTTCCTTCTCAGGGCAGGACGTGAAGTGGAAACTCTTCAGAGGGCGATCCAACCTGGAACTAAGGAGGAATTTCCTGACAGCGTAGAACAATTAATCAATGGAATAGCTTGCTTCCTGGAATTATGGGTGCTCCATTGCTGGCTGTTATCAAGGAAAGATTGGACAACAGGTTGTCTGGGATGGTTTGAGGACTCATGTCTTGGCAGGAGCTTGTATTAGAGGATTTCCAAGATCCCTTCTAGCCCTGTGATTCTATGATTCTGTGATTCTGATTCTGAGATTCTGTGAATTCTGTGATTCTGTGTTTCTGAGATTCTGTGGGTTCTGTGATTCTGAGATTGTGTGATTGTGTGATTCTGTGTTGTGATTCTGTGATTCTGTGAATCTGAGATTCTGAGATTTCGTGATTCTGAGATTCTGTGAATTCTGTGATTCTGTGTTTCTGAGATTCTGTGGGTTCTGTGGATTCTGTGATTCTGAGATTGTGTGATTCTGTGTTTCTGTGTTGTGATTCTGAGATTCTGTGATTCTGTGAATCTGAGATTCTGAGATTTTGTGTTTCTGAGATTCTGTGGGTTCTGTGGATTCTGAGATTGTGTCATTCTGTGTTTCTGTGTTGTGATTCTGAGTCTGTGATTCTGTGAATCTGAGATTCTGAGATTTTGTGTTTCTGAGATTCTGTGGGTTCTGTGGATTCTGAGATTGTGTGATTCTGTGTTTCTGTGTTGTGATTCTGAGTCTGTGATTCTGTGAATCTGAGATTCTGAGATTTCGTGATTCTGAGATTCTGGGATTGTGTGATTCTGTGATTCTGAGATTTTGAGATTCTGTGATTCTGTAATTCTGTAATTCTGAAATTCTGTGATTCTATGTTAGGGTAGCGTAACAGAATAAAGACAGGGCTCTCTTTACTTCAACTTGCACATAACACCATCGAGGTGGCGTTGTTTTGAGTATGTTTCTCACCTTTTCTGCTTTCTCTAGACTGAAATATCTTCTCTATAGTAGCTTTGGCATTCTCCTCTCCCTTCTCCAGTCAAGAGCACCTTCCATCACGATGATCAGTGCCATCCTTGTACCTACAGGGAATGCCACAGGGGCCCCCTCCACTAGTCATTATGACGCCACACAATTCTGTGCCAGCCTGTTCTGCAAAGTAATAATTTAATCTCTCCACAATGTTATAGATTCTCCACCTGAGAAAAGCCACAACCACACTAAGTATTATCTGACAACCGGTAGTGTTCTAGGGCAAATCATAGCATTTATCTTGTCAGATAAAAATCAGGGGAAATATTGATATTTTCTCTCTGTGGTCACTAATTCCCATTATTCTGCATTTATTCCCCCATGAAGCTTTTCAAAAAATCAGGGTGGAAGACGTTGTCTCAGTAAACCCCACCCCTTAGCTGCTGGACAAGTCTTGAAAAGATGAAACCAATTAACAAGCAGAAATAAATGACTTCGGAAGGCAAAAACCATCGAACAAGACAGCAGAAGATGCGACTTAACGAACATTACAAAGAAGCAGAGAAGCTTGTTAGATTTTTTTATTTTTATTTTTGGGAGTGGAGGAAAACAGTGTAGGTTCCTTAGAGCACTGCCTCTAAAGAAAGATGGACCATTACTAATTGCCACTTAATCACTGTGTTATAGTAATTATAATGTGTGCTTCCTACTCTATAGTTTATTACTCTGAGTTGGTTAAAAAAAAGAAGAAGAAAAGCTAACACTGGTATATAATTTGTGGAGTCGATGTTAAATGACGGAGCTCTTCATGGGAAATAACTTTGGTTTCTTCTGTATAGGTAACAATTTTGTTGTTATCGTTCAGTCACTAAGTTGTGTCCAACTCTTCATGGCCTCATGGACCATAGCACGCCAAGCCCCTCTGTCCTCTGCTGTCTCCTGATGTTTGTTGCATCTATGACACTAAACTTGTTTATTGCATCTATGACACTATCTAACCATGTTTGTTGAGTCCATGACACTATCTAACCAGGATTGTTGCATCCATGACACTATATAACCATGTTGCATCCAGGACACTATCTAACCATCTCATCCTCTGCAATCCTCTTCTTCTTTTGCCTTCAATCTTTCCCAACATCATGGACTTTTCCAATAAGTCTTCTCTTCCCATTCAGTGGCTAAAGTATTTGAACTTTAGCTTCAGCATCTGAATCTAAACCAGACCAGGTTAAATTCTCTTCTCCTGGGACCTCACCTAAACTATCTCAGTTTGTTCTATTTGTGAAAAGTTTCCTCTCTTTTGTTCTTCAGGATTGAGGCTCAAACTCTGGTGTTCTTGAACCAGGCAGTTGGTGAGGAAATATATAACAGAATCACAGAGTTGGAAGGGATCTTGGAGGTCTTCTAGTCCAGCCCCCTACTCAAGCAGGAGACCCTACACCATTTCAGACAAATGGTTGTCCAGTGTCTTCTTCAAAACCTCCAGTGTTGGAGCACCCACAATTTCTGAAGGCAAGTTGTTCCACTGATTAATCATTCTCACCATCAGGAAATTTCTCCTTAGTTCTAGGTGGCTCCTCTCCTTGATTCATTTCTATTCATTGCTTCTTGTCCTGCCTTCTGGTGTTTTTGAAAAGGTAGGAGAAGAAGCAACAGATGGAAACTAATCAAGAAGAGAAGCAACCTAGAACTAAGGAGAAATTTCCTGACAGTGAGAACAATTAACCAGTGGAACTACCTGTCTCCAGAAGTTGAACAACTTGTCATCTCTAAGAGCTTGTCTGCCAACTGGGTGTTCTCCAGGAGACTGAATCACTTCGCTTCCACTTCTGCCTGAAGCATGGGTGATCGTTAATTTTGTTTTCCTGGATAATGTTCCCACATGTAAAAAAGGAAAGCATCTTCTGTTCTAAAGGGTCTCCCAAATATGTCATCCAAGTCTGTTCCTCTGACAAGCGCTATGCTATTGCTATCTATTTATACCTCGTCTGATGCCTCCATGTTTTCAAGAGAAGGGCTTAGAAGTTAGGCTGTCAGCAGAAGTCTCCTTGCCCCTCTTGCGTTGATGTGATGAATCGAAATGAGTTTACGCTCAACTTGACAGAACAACCTCATTAATGAAAGCGGAGAAGGGAGCAGGCAGAGAGAAGGGGATAGAAAAAACTGAAACTGTAGATCTGAAACTTTGGAGTCCAACATACGGGGGATGATCTAAAACTTGGACAAACGTGTTCAACTTTGTTGGTGTTTCTGTCAGGTCCCTTCAGAACATGGCTAGAAGGAAGGGGAAGGGGGGCACATATTGGTGTGGATTGAGGATGTGGGTTGAGGATGTTACTAGCATTTGTTTCTCCTTTCGCTCTGAGGTATTTACATGGAAATTAGGGAGGGGGGAATACCCTTGGGCCCATCTGTTTTCAGTCTTGCTGGCCAGCAAGATCTGGGGCTGATTATCACCATTTTGGCTCAAAGGTCTCATAACATTCCAAAGCTTCCCCCTTCCATTATGCACTCAAGATGGACAGTGATTAATATTTATATGTTACTTATACCGGTATGTAAGTGTGTAAGTCTATACATTATTATTATTATTATTATTACTATTATTATTACTATTGATCATCGCACAGTCAGCCAGAGGTTCAGATTGGATTTGGCATTTTTGTCTACCTATCGAGTCCTTACCCAGGACCTGGGATAGGCAGATGTGGATGTTTGATGGCATTACAGATCTCATCGCAGGATGGAAGCGGTTCCTAGTAAGGCCGCCTTTTGCAATTGACTAATGGTGAATTTGTCAATGCCGATGATGGTGTTCAAGTGGTGCTCCAGCTGTTTTGGGATTGCACCCAAGGCGCCTATTACTACTGGTACTACCCTTGCTTGCATTTGCCACAGTCGTTCTATTTCTATTTGTAGGTCTTCGTATTTTGTTATCTTCTCCAGTTCTTTCTCGTCTATTCTGCTGTCTCCAGGCACTGCCACGTCCACTATCCAGACTTTTTTGTCTTTCTTATTGACAATTATTATATTATTATTGTTGTTGTTGTTCTAATTCTTATTCTAATTGTTATTCTAATTGTTATTGTTATTATTTTATTCTCTGAATGTGCAAAACCTGTCACAACTAGGATTCAGCTCACGAATTAAGGTTCTTACCCAATACTGATTGACTCTGGGCTCATTATTCAGTGCAAGTTTATTTCACATGGTTAGAATAGAATAGAGCTGGGAGGGACCTTGGAGGTCTTCTAGTCCACCCCCTGCTCAAGTAGGAGAACCTATACCATCTCAGACAAATGGTTGTCCTAATCTCTTCTTTAAAAACTCCAGTGATGGAGTGCCCACAATTTCTGGGGGTAAGCTGTTCCACTGGTTAATTGTCCTTAAGTTTCTCCTTAATTCCAGATTGCTTCTCTCTTTGGTCAGTTTCCAACCATTGTTTCTCGTCCTGCCTTCTGGTGCTTTGGAGAATAGTTTGACCCCTCTTCTTCGTGGCAGCCCCTTAAATACTGGAACCCTGCTATCATGTCACCCCTATTTCTTCTTTTCTTTAGACTAGCCAAACCCAAGTCCTGTAGCTGTTCTTCATATGTTTTGTCTCCAGGCCTTTAATCATCTTAGTTAGTTATTAATATCCAGAGCAGGAAAGAAAAATGGGAATGTCCCTATCAAGAAATGTGGAATAAAAATATCCTAAATATTGTATATGAATGGTATGATTCCTGTCCTTTATAAACTTTCTAAACTTGTCTTCTTTCTGGCTATCTTATTTTCTCTACATTTGGGCCACCAAATTCCTCCACATTTCTCTATGTCTGACTACTGGGTTGTGTATTACTTTTCTATGAAGAACAGTTGCTGGAATTAAGTATGTCCAGTTTAATGAAGAAAAGGACTAGGGGTGATATGATAGCAGCGCTCCAATATTTCAGGGGCTGCCCCAAAGAAGAGGGAGTCAAGCTATTCTCCAACATGCCTGAAGGCAGGACAAGAAGCAACGGATGGAAATTAATAAAGGAGAGAAGCAACCTGGAACTAAGGAGGAATTTCCTGACAGTCAGAATAATTAACCAGTGGAACAACCTGCCTCCAGAAGCGGTGAATGCTCCAACACTGGAAGTTTTTAAGAAGAGACTGGACAGCCATTTGTCTGAAATGGTGTAGGGTTTTTGCTCAAGCGGAGGGCTGGACTAGATGACCTCCAAGGTCCCTTCCAACTTTGTTTCATTGTTTCTTGGGAAGATAATTTAACCCCTGGAAATAGGATTTGTAAAGAGGAACGGTGAGGCCAGTACTTTGTTTCACAACATTAAGAGGGAAGATACATTAAAATAAAAACTAAAAACTGATGACTGATGACCTGAAGCTTTCCTCTTCTGTTCTCCTTTATTTCTTGTGTGCTAATTGGAGAGGGATGTGTGTTTCACTTGAATTTTCCTGCTCCATGAACTGGTTCCGATTTTACACGTCAGCAAACCGTGACTTTGTCAGAGTCATGATTTTTTTTTTTCCTGATTGAGGAAAGGGGAGAAAATGCAGGCCGGGAATTCTCAAACTATCTCCAGCGTGCCAAGCTTGATTCTTGCAGCAAAAAATGTTATTTGCAAAATTCCCCAGCACAAGAGCCAGTGACTGTCACCCCCCTCTGATCTGAAACAGCATGTGTGAAGTTAAACTGAGTTCATTTTTTTCCCAGGAAAGCTTTGTTAGGTTTGATTGACAAGGAAGGAAGATAAAAGAGAATATTTGTAGCTCAGGGCTGAAGTGAGAAGTCCTTGGGGCTCTCTGAGCTGGGTGGTTTTCTTGCAGATGTTTCATTACCTGTCTAGGTAACATCATCTGTGCTAGGAAGGAGGAGGAGGACTGTAGGGTCCTTGGTGCTCTCTGAGCTTGGTGGTTTTCTTGCAGATGTTTCATGACCTAACTAGGGAATATCATAGGTTCTAGAAGGGGGTGGGATGTGTGGAGAGGAGGAGGAGGAGGAAAGGAAGGGGAAGGGGAGGAGGAGAAGGAGAAGGAGAAGGAGAAGGAGAAGAAGAAGAAGAACAAGAAGAAGAAGAAGAAGAAGAAGAAGAAGAAGAAGAAGAAGAAGAAGAAGAAGAAAAGAAGAAGAAGAAGAAGAAGAAGAAGAAGAAGAAGAAGAAGAGGAGGAGGAGGAGGAGGAGGAGGAGGAGGAGGAGAAAGAGAAGGAGGAGGAGGAGGAGGAGGAGGAGGAGAAAAAGAAGGAGGAAGAGGAATAAGAAGAGGAAGGGGAAGGGGAAGGAGGAGGAGAAGGAGCAGAAGAAGGAGGACTGTGGGGTCCTTAGTGGTCTCTGAAGTTGAGTATTTGTAGACATTTCCTTAGCCAACAAGGTAACATCATCAGTATGGCGGAAAGGAGAGGAAAAACCTCAACATGGTGCCTTCAAGCATTCAATGACTGGTGGGGGGAGGGGTTCTTCCTTCTCTGATTTAGGAAGGCCTATGTGAAGGGATCACATTGAGCTTCGCAAGCCACACTCTCCGTCTTCCTGAGATGAAATATGGCTGCCACCTGTATGATTGAGGAACAATGTGTCACTCAGGACTTCCTACGGCTGGAAGAGATTTCCGCTCCTGGATTGTGCACATGACAAAAGCTTCTTCCAGACATTCTCCCTCTTAACCTGCCATCTCCAGTCTAGGCTGACTTTGCCAGTTTGATCTCATTCCTCTGGATCATATATTCTTCTAATTCAGGCTAGGAGAAGCACCTCCCTCCTCCCTGAGGCCTTGCTTCAAACCAGAGCATCAACCTGATTTTGGAGTAGTGCCTCAATCTGGAGAACAGAATCACTCACTCCTGATAGCTTGAATCAAAGCTTTGATGTGAGAAGACTCAATTCAGCAAGCTTCTTTTGCCACGGTGAACAGTGGTTGTTTTTTTAGCTCCTCCAATTTGACCCGCATCTTCTTTCAAGTAAGTCAACTCAAAGTCACAGACCTACCTGTAACAGTCAAGATGGACCTCTCTTGAGATTTATATTTATAGTTTACGGTGAATAAATTAAGACAGAGAAGTCAGGTGACATTAATTCAGAATCATAAACACCCCAGGATGCCAAGACGTTTGAACGCTTCTATGGTCAACGAGGTGGCTGGATGGAGTCACTGAAGCAGGAGGCGTGAGCTCAAAGGGACTCCAGAAGATGGTAGAGGACAGGAAGGCCTGGAGGAACGTTGTCCACGGGGTCGTGATGGGTCGGACGCGACTTCGCAACTAACAACAACAACATGGTCAATGAAGATTCTTGTTTCTCCAAAAAACCTCAGCAAAAATTGATCACAACATGTGGTGGTCCATAGGGGTGACTGTAATTTTATTGGCATGGGAAACAGAGAAAGACCCAGATCTGTTCCTCCTTGTACCCCAATTGCTTAAAGGTCTTGTACCCCAATTGCTTAAAGGGACTATCTTCTGCCACATACTTCTCTATGACCGGTGTGAGCGCACAGGGTCGGCCTCCTCCAGTCCCATCAGCGAAACAATGTCATCTGGCGGGTCCTAGGAGGAAGGCCTTCTCTGTTGTGGCGCCCACCCTCTGGAACCAACTGCCCCTTGAAGTCCGCGTTTCTCCCACTCTCCCGGCCTTCCAAAAGAATCTTAAAACCTATCTTTGCCGGCAGGCCTGGGGATGACTGTGATTGTTGCTTGAAAGTTGTACGTGTGTTGGCTGTCTATTTTTAATATTTTGATTGGACTTAGATTCTTTGATGTTTTGTATATGTTGTAAGCCGCTCCGAGTCTCCGGAGAGGAGCGACATACAAGTCCAATTAATAAAATAAATAAATAAAATAAACCTGCCTAATTTTCCCCCCTTTCGGTTCTCCCCACCCTCCAGGATTTCAAAGCAAAAACTGAATTGAATTGCACCTCAAAAACACTGCACGAGTGATCGATCAACCTGTTCACGAAACTATAATTTCACACAGAGTTGATGCGATTCTCATTCTAAAAGCTAAGTGCCTTCTCTTTTCTGAATAGAAAATAGTTGCTTCCAAGATGCGCTTGGTCTACAGGAAGATTCTTCGGCCTTTTAATTCCTCGTCAATCTGCAAACGCCAGTAAAGCTGTCATACTCAGAGCACTGTTTCAATATATAGTTTTCAAACATTCTTTTAAAAAAAAAAGCAGCAGGAAAACAAGAGTCCAGTCACGCTCATTAATGTTTCACATCAGGTTCCCCGCTGCGCAGTTGCTAATTAGCAAATGCTTTTTCATAATTTGAGGTTGGAACACTCATTCACTGAAATTTATCTCCCAAAATTAAGAGGTTGCTGTAGGAGAAGGACAGGCAGATGCTGGGGGTGGAGTCAAGAGAGCAATCAGCCTGGAATCATCCCAGCCTGGAATCATCCCAGAAACTAACCTCCTATGAATTCCGTTAACTCTTCTCTGTTGCCAATTTAGTGCTGACCGTTAGTTGACTAGATTCTTGAGCGATAAATCAGCTTAACTGGAGCTAAGCATGTGGTCCAGATTCTTCTTGCCTGATAGCTCCCTTCATTACTTGTTCAGCTTCCTCACCATCACCCTTTCCATCTCCATTCACACACTTTGAAAACTATATACATCCACATAGTTATCCCCATCCACTACGTTACAAAGTTGGGGGAATCATCTCCCAAGTCCCATCCAGAATCTTGCAAGCATCAGGCCTGTTATACAAATGTTTAAGCTCCCCCATGCGCCAATGGTTATGTCTTTTGATACACGCTCCAAATATACTTGGATATGATTCTTTACTCTTTCTGTTTCTTTAAAAAAAATGATAAATCTCCTGTCTCATTGGTCATCCATTTTCTCTGCTGCTGAGCTAAATTCCATCTGCTGGGGTGATGGATCAATTCTTGTGAACACCCCAGCTGTACCACTCAATGCAACCCTCTCGTCTTGCTGGGAAATGTCTTTTGGGGGTTAATTTACTTCTTTCTGCCATCTGGATATGAATCTGGGGGCATCTTTGCAGTCTGAAATCACTTTTGTCAGCAAAAGAACCTCTCAAGAATTCACACTTCTGCCTCTCCAATTCATCTCTGTCCTAATTGACCAAAAAGTCTGGATCTCAAAGTGAAACCTGAGACTTTTAAATAGCCAAGTATCAACAGCCACATTCTGATTTTTAGAGGGTTTTTTCCCCCAATATACTTTAAGCGTGCTCCTTTGAACTCCATAAGTAATACACCACTCCAAAAAGCATTCTGAGATAGTTTTCCTAGAAACAGCTCTTTTTGGAGAAGAAAGCAACATAAAAGCTTTCAGTGTAGCTTCTTTTCAAGGTTTTGCTTTAAAAATACAAAATAAAATCCCCCATAACATCCACGTTGCAAAGGCTTTCCTGCAGCTTTGGCAGAAAGCGCATCTGTTAGAGGAATCAAAAAAAAAAGTCAAGAGGATGGTCACAACTGTGGGACTATTGCCCCCTTTGCCGTTAAAAGGGGGCAGGGGTCCCCTTGCACAGTAGGGGTCAACATCTGGATGTTTTTCACCTTCTCTCTACAGAATCTTCACCCACTTGTAAATTAGCCCACTCTTGAAAGACTTGTGAGTCTCTGAATTCCCACCAAGCTGATCTGCAGACCCAAGCCAAGCTTCATAGCCCAACATACACAGAGGACATCAGATTGCAAAAGTTGGTTTTATTCATAATCTGCAGGCTTCTCAGAAAGTGTTCAAAATGGGAGTTAAACCAAGCTGGTAAACTCTTGGCCCCTACTTCATAAATAATTGCTTAGCCAAGGGTTAACTGTTCCTTCCAACTTTGGCAGTTGAGTGGCTGAAGGTGGTTTGAATGGTTTTGATTTGTCTTGCTTTTTTGGGGGGTGTCTTGAGTTGTAGGAGTCACATGTTCTGTCTGAACCCCAAAATGGATTAAATCAGAAACCAGGTTCCAAGTGCTATGTAAATGGGGATTTCAGAATCAGGGGTACTACGAGATGGATGGCTTGGGCTAATATATATATTCATCTCTGCCCTTTGGTAGAGATACTACCAAATCATGAAAAGACTAATAAAGGAGATTATTTGTAACTCAGGGTTGAAATGAAGGATCTTTGTGCTCTCTGAGGTTGGGGGTTTCCTTGCAGATGTTTCATGACCCAACTAGATAACATCATCAGTGCTAGAAGGGATGGGGGGTTGCAGAGAGGAGGAGGAGGAGGAGGAGGAGGAGGAGGAGGAGGAAACTGTGGGGTCCTTAGTGTTCTTTGAGCTTGGTAGTTTACTTGCAGCATTTCATGACCCAACTAGGTAACATCATCAGTGCTAGTCTGATGATGTTATCACCAAACTCAGAGAGCACCAAGGACTCCTCATGAGAAAACTCAATAACCATGAAGGTTTGGGATCTACCCATTCATGAGAGGCAGGAGAGGTTCAAAGAATCAAGATGGTGGCTGTAAACATGACCCAAGCAACCCAGCTCACCCTTGACCCCTACTGCTGTGAAGCTTCAAAAGAATGTCCCAAAACACTGCTAAAAATTCTCTTATATTCCCCCATCTTTTTATTGTATATACAGTTCCCTTGTAAGAACATAGATCTTGGGGGAGGGGTGTTTCCAACGTAAGAAAATGAAGCAATATCGGGCAGCTACAAAACCCATTGCTGGGGGGAAAAAGATACAAATCAGGGCTGCTCACACAACTTGAAGAACATGATGGTCAACCTATGATAGGAGCTTTCGTAGGTGGTGGGATTCAGCCAGTTCATACCAGTTCAGCAGAACCAGTAGCTAATTTTTTGTTGCCCAGGCCCAGAACGGACTTCCGGAAGCGGCGTCCACACAGAGAACCGGTTGTTCACCGATTTGAATCCCACCACTGCTTTCATCGATTCATTCATGAATGAATTGGTCTCACATCGACGTGCACATGGGGTCAAAGATGCTTTTTTGGGAAGAAAACGAGATTCCGTTGCCTTTTTGAATGGCTTAGGGAAGACCTTCTCACCAAGGATCGGTGTTAAAAGAAAATTCCAGAGGAAAGATGTCCATCGCGACGGCGTGCGCACCTCGTTGGGTGCTCCATCCCTCGAGGGCTTCAAGTGAAGGTTGAACAATCACTCATCTAAAGATGGCATGAGGACTCCTATCCCAGGACAAGGAGGAAGGTGGATCAGAAGGCCTCCTGGTTTTGCCCCAAACAACTGAATTTCAGATTTGCAGAAACACTGGGAGAGTTGTGTGTTTTGTTTGTGTGCTTTGCTTTGTTCTCTTTGGGTCCCCAGAAGCACAAAAATCTGTGCAGGGTTGAAACTGAGGACAGAAGAGCATAACAGAGTTGGAGAGTCTAACCCCCTGCTCAAGCAGGAGACCTTATATACACTGAGTGGAATTAGCCCAATCAGCTGCACTGGGACACGTTAGCCACTTTTCAGTACTTGAGGGGCTATCACAGAGAAGATGTGGGTCAACCTCTTCTCCAAAGCACCTGAGGCAGGACAAGAAGGAACAGATGGAGGCTTATCAAGAAGAGATCCAAGCTAGAAGTAAGGAGAAATTTCCTGCTAGTGAGAACGATTAATCAGTGGAATAGCTTGCCTCCCAGAATTGTGGGTGCTCCCTCACTGGAGGTTTTCAAAAAATAAACTGGACAACCATTTGACTGGGGCGGTGTAAGGCTCCTGCCTTGAGCAAAGGGCTGGACTAGAAGACCTCCAAGGTCTCTTCCAGCCCTAGGATTCTATGTTCTATATGCAAAGATTATCGATCAGCTAGGTAGGGACTGTAGCCTCAGACCAGGCAAGCTCTACAAACTAACCTCTGTTGGAAATCTTATCCTGTTCTTTCACACATACAAACACCCCGCAAAATCATGTGAAAACCTCACAGCCTTGTTATCCTTTCTCCAGTTACTAAAAGAGAAAGTGAGAAGGCCTCTACCAAAATGGAAAACTGGACTTTTATACAAACAAGTTTTGGTTTTTTTCCAAACAAAAAAACCCCTTCCACTTATTTAATCGGGGCACATTCCTCATTGCTCTCAATGAATATATAGAAGGGTATGGCTGGCTGATGAGAGCTAATTAGCTCGAAATAGCTATCCCAGTCTCCCTTTAACTCTAGGACTATATTGCAGGATACTTTGGCACAACCAAGGTTGAAAAGTCTTCTCAAAAGAAAGGGCATATAATGTACCGAGAACGCCCCCCCATCCCACCTCCTCTGCCCCCCCAAATTAAAAAAATCAAGAAAGCTCTTTAAACAAATACCACAAAACAAATGAGCCATATTAAAAATGAAATAAAAAGGGCACGTTGGTCCGTGTTTGACCAACAGGCCATTTTGTCCTAATTCTTTACAAGGAGGTGTGGATTCCGGCTTTGAAGATGGAATCTCAACTGTGCTTCTACAAAGGTTTTCTAGGGGGGGGAAATAAAAAGAAATCAACCCCACCCCATCCCAGTCTCCAAAATGTTTTTTTTTCCCCAACGTGTGAAAACGTAACGGACCAACCCATCCTCTTTGTCTCGAGCTGAACAGGATTGGTTATCACAAGTTTCTGGTGGCATACAAAAAAAAGTTTGTTGTGTTTCTCCGAGATTTGTAGGTAGCTGTTTGGTATCCAATGAAACAGAAGAGAACACAGCCAGGATTCCATCTCACAACCATCGTGAGCCCAGATCTCCCGAATCTGGAGAAGTGTTCTCCATCACTGGCTGGGTTTCGCTGCTCCATCATCCATAAAACAGAAGGCATAAAGGTGAATACAAACATAAAAAGATAATTGTGTTTTGTTCTATATATATTTATATATGTATAGTTGTTTGTGTGTGTCTGTGTGCGTGTGTGTGTGTGTGTGTTTACATATGGTCCTGAAGTCTTTCCATATAGTCTCTAAATTCCTGGGAATCACCTAAGTTCATATCTTGGCAGACCCATTTGATGTCATCATCACCGTCAAAGAGAATGGAGTTGGTGTAGGGGCCACCGTCCTCCGGCAGAATGGTGGTGTAGGAGGTGAATTTAACCCTCTTCCGCTTGGGCCCGGGCGGGTGTATAGGTTCGTTTCTGAAGTCCTTGTCACAATCATATTCAGAAGACCGAAGGATCTGGTTGTGGAAGCTCTTCTGAGAACTTCCGTTGAGGAGGAAGTTGCTTTCTTCAAAAAGTATCCCACGGTCAATGATGGCAGTGCATTCGTCCGATGGGAGAGAAATGTCCACAGGACTCTCCAACAGCTCGACCTCGTTGCCCAGCCACACCCAGTCGTGGGAATGCGGGAGGTTCCCTTGCTCACTGATGGTGAATCTTTTGTGACGGTACTTCCAGGCAAACGCCACGCAGTTGATTAAGAAGACCAGGATGGCTAAGCAGAAGACACAGAGAAGAGCGTACATCCCAATCTCCAGATCGGTTAAACCTCTGGAAGCCAAGGTGAGATCACTGGGGCTATTCTGCCTTGGGACAGCCTCTTGGGTGGGAAAGCTCGTAGAGGTAAGAGAATTGTTTCGAAAGTATTCGTCTCTGTAAGAATTAATGGGAGAGCTTGCGTTTGAGTTGGTCAACTCATCCTGATTCATGGAAGCATCATGTTTGGACCAGTCCTGCCCTGCTCTCTCTCCTTCCAGGGGATTTTCTATCGAGTTACTTTTAAAACCACTCTCTGCATCTTTGCCATTCTTGGTCTCTTCATTGCGTTCAGATGTCTTTGGAGCAAATTTCACCTTGACGTTCCCTTTCCCAACAGCCAAACTACTCTTGCGCTTGGACTTCTGGCAGGCCTCGCTGATCACCAGTTCTATTTTAATCAACGGGCCTTGGCCTTCACCTTCGGCCACCACTACTGGCCAGTCATCTTCCTGCCTTTGATGGACAGACACCACCATTTCATCCAGCGAGGTGACCACCAAGGAGAAATCCTTGGGGTCGTAGATATCTAAAGGGGTCACAGTTCCATCGCTAAATAAAAGCCAAGCGCTAAGCACCGCTTCCTACAGTGAGAGAAAAAAGGAGCAGAGAAATGTAAGAGTGAAGGTAACGGATGACCCCACACAATTCAATTCAGTTCAGTTCATTATAACTGTAGGGGAAAGAGTGGCAGAACCTGGAGGTGGAGTTAAAAGAGGAATCAGCTTAAAATCCCTACATAGTCACAAGCAAACTAAGTACAATCTCCCTTGAATTCTTTGGACCTTTACCTAACAGTTAGATGAGAAGATTCCTGTACACAGGCTTTTAGCAATAAATCAATTTAATTAGTCCTTCATCTGTGGACCTGGTCTTTGGCACCTGACATTGACCCAACATTCTTCTCAGGCAAATGGTTACGAATAAGATTAGGTTAGAAGCAAAAGAACTGTGGATTGGATCTCTTGGGGGTTTGAGAAGCAGAAGCAGCAGTCATCACAAGGGACACTGGACAGATTTAGAGTTAGGATCATAAAGAGTTGGAAAACCATTGGTGCCATTTGGAGTCTTCTACACCAGAGGTCCCCAAACATTTGGGCACCAGGGACCGGTTACATGGAGAGAGGTTTTTCCATGGACTGTAGAGTGTGTGGTTTTGTCTGCTACCTGTGGATGGGGCTTTCCTTGTTTGTGCAGCCCGGTTGCTGGCATGCCGCAGCCCAGTACTGGTCCACTGACCAGGGGTTGGGCACTCCTGTTCTAGATGACTCATTTCTCCTGTTTCTCCTCTTCAGGGAAATCAAACAGACTGCTTTCATTATTGGTCCAATCACACACAGGGGCAGGAAGTGAAGAGGGAAATAAAACCGATCTTTGCGGTATTATGCTTTTAATCAAACTGAATGTATGCTTTCTTTCCTTCCCCACCTCCTCAAAATGGATAGCTCACTGTAAGGTTTTCACGGGGTTGCAGAGACACTTTGGGAGGGGAGATTCTGCTGATAATGGAGCAGAGTGTTTACAGAAAAGGTGTGCATTTTTTTTAAAAAAACAACAAACTTTAGATTACGCGAAATAAAATATATATATACCGTTTACAGATGCTAAGTGGATAAATCAGAGACCCCCAAAGAGTCTGCTACGCTGGTTTGTTTTTAAAACAACCAACTGGAAATTGCTTTGCACACAAGTGGCTTTTAAAAGAATGAATGCTCAAATTTAACATAATCTTTCCATCTGCATGATTTAGAATGCATTTTGCATGTAAGCAATCTGGTGATTTGCATTCCAACCACTTTAATAAACGAGGCACCCTGAAATCCATCTGACCTCTTTGCCTGAAATTACCGGTCCAAATGTTGTTTTCCTAAGCCTGTCTAATTCTTTGAAATAATGTACTTTGGTTCTTCTCTTTACTTTTTTTCGGGAGGGGGGGGAGAAGCAATTATCTGATCAGTGCACTGGATATACCAAAAATCCATATTCTTGTACTCCTTACTCTATTTTATGATCAAAATTTTGTCATTAGGGTGGAAGGGACCAAGAGCTTAGCATATATTTTTTTTCACAACCCAACACTTGAGATGGTTTCGCCACTGCTCTGAGCATCTCCTCGCTTGTTTGTCAGCCAAAGCTCTAGATCTAGAAAGCAAGAGTTTGCAACAATCTGGTTGAGTGGGCTAGATGACACACTATTTTAATTTTTTAGATCCTGTTTTCTATTACAATGTGTTATTGTACACTGCTCAGAGTCCCTCTTTGAGATGGGCAGTTTAGCAATATGATAGATAGATAGATAGATAGATAGATAGATAGATAGATAGATAGATAGATAGATAGATAGATAGATAGATAGATGGATGGATGGATGGATGGATGGATGGATGGATGGATGGATGGATGGATGGATGGATGGATGGATGGATGGATAGAAAGATTAGATATATATTGTAGGTAGAAAGATTAGATATATATTGTAGGTAGATAGATAGATTAGATAGACAGACAGACAGACAGTTAGACAGGATAGATTAGATATATATTGTAGGTAGATAGATTAGATATTAGATAGATAGATAGATAGATAGATAGATAGATAGATAGATAGATAGATAGATAGATAGATAGATAGATAGATGGATGGATGGATGGATGGATGGATGGATGGATGGATGGATGGATAGAAAGATTAGATATATATTGTAGGTAGATAGATAGATTAGATATTAGATAGATAGATAGATAGATAGATAGATAGATAGATAGATAGATAGATAGATAGATAGATAGATAGATAGATGGATGGATGGATGGATGGATGGATGGATGGATGGATGGATGGATGGATAGAAAGATTAGATATATATTGTAGGTAGAAAGATTAGATATATATTGTAGGTAGATAGATAGATTAGACAGACAGACAGACAGTTAGACAGGATAGATTAGATATATATTGTAGGTAGATAGATAGATTAGATATTAGATAGATAGATAGATAGATAGATAGATAGATAGATAGATAGATAGATAGATAGATAGATAGATGGATGGATGGATGGATGGATGGATGGATGGATGGATGGATGGATGGAGGGAGGGAGGGAGGGAGGGAGAGAGAGAGAGAGAGAGAGAGAGAGAAAGAGAAAGAGAAAGAGAAAGAGAAAGAGAGAGATAATAGAAAGACAGACAGGCAGAATCCAGTTCCATATCCACATTGAGCTGTATAATGTACAAGTTTGTCCTTCGCATTAACTCCCTGACCACTTCAAATGTTTCTGTTACAATCTTATTTTCAGACAAATGTAAACATTCCTCTAGGTTTCCAGTGGAGGATGATCCCTAAATCCTTCCTACCTGTTTAGCTGCATGAAGAATATCTGAAGCGGAGGCTGTTGCAACCATCAATCTCTTATTCCCTTTATTTGTCTGGAGAGACAAGGACAAGCCCGCCACCAGTTGTACTCCGAGGTCCGTGATGGTCACTCTGTCCTCCAGCACAATCACCGTCTTCTCAGCCAGAATGGAATCGGACAGGGGAGAAAGGACCTTAAAATGCGAATGTGGGAGAAGAGGGTGAAAACACACACACATTGCTCAACCTAAGAGAGGCAGACAGTGGTTTTTTTTTAAAGCAAGAATTGGGAGAGGTCTTCTTCAGAGCTATCATTCATCTGGTCCACTAAAGAAAGAAGCAGATTGTTCTCCTTCCAATCAAAAGTTGAAAAGTTGAAAAGTTCAAACTCTCTCAAGTATTTCAACACCGCCCCAAACCTATGGCAGGTTTAGCTTGCCTAGAAGAGAGTGTTAATCTTCAGATAGGCCGAAGAATCCACTGCTCTTACGTGTCTGCTTGGAAGTCTCATTGAGTTCAACAGAACTGAGTCCCAAGCAAGAAGGCGGAATTTGGAAGCCTCCTTAGAACCTTTGAAAGTTGAGCTTTTCTCAGCTTTTTCTTGAATACCCAACTTGTCTTCCAACTTCAGCCTTCAGACTGATTACCTGCAAACCTGCTTGATTTACCTTAGCAGGAGGCGGTTTCTAAAATATCCCCCCTCCCCAATTTCACAGCTCAGCCAATGTGTCTGCATGGCCACCGCTGGTTTGACCTGCCCTTTTTAAGCTCTCCTCCATGTTCAGTAAGGTGTGGTTCGTGTTCAATCAAGGTTGGATTTTGCCTCGTACCTGGACCGTCGTGATCCCTTGCTCGCGACCGATCAAAACCCGGCCGCCTTGTAGCTTGGCCACTTTGGATTCTTCCACCTTCATGAAGTCAGCCACCAGATCTGTGATGTCAAACTGCCATTCGGAGCTAAGCATGTAGGTCAGCTGTCCTCCAAGGTCAGAGGATTCTGCCACAAACTGGGTCAGGACACGCACCGTAGCGTGCTGGTACTGGAGGGTGCAGCCTTTGCCCTTCTTCTCGTCATCCTCATCCTCGTCACTGTCACGGGTGGGCCTGTCGAGGCAGATACGCACATCGTGAGAAAGATATCGCTTATGTTGAGGAACACTCTGATTTTTTCTCCCAGACAGGTAGTTTATTTATTTATTTATTTATTTAATTGGATTTCTATGCCGCCCTATTCCAGGAACTCAGGGCGGCTCACAGCATAAACAGAAATCAACATTAAAATACATATATAAAAAATACATATATAAAAAGAACCCCTAAGTTAAAAAACCAATCATCCAACAAACATACACACAGACATACACTGGCTAGGGGCAAGATGTTAGCTGCCCCAGGCCTGTCGGCAAAGATGTGTTTTGAGCAGTTTACGAAAGGCGGGGAGGGTGGGGGCGATACGGATCTCCGGGGGAAGTTGGTTCCAGAGGGCCGGGGCTGCAACAGAGAAGGCTCTTCCCCTAGGCCCCGCCAGGCGACACTGTCTGGCTGACGGGACCTGGAGAAGGCCGACTCTGTGGGCCCTAACCGGCCGCTGGGATTCATGGGGCAGCAGACGGTCCCGTAAGTAACCTGGTCCGATGCCATGTAGGGCTTTATAGGTCATAACCAACACTTTGAATTGCGTTCGGAGACCAATTGGCAGCCAGTGCAGCTCGCGGAGTGATGCCGAAATGTGGGCAGTTCTGGGTAGGCCCAACACTGCTCGCGCGGCTGCATTCTGCATTACCTGAACTCTCCGAACGTTTTTCAAAGGTAGCCCCATGTAGAGAGCATTGCAGTAGTCGAGCCTCGAGGTGATAAGGGCATGAGTGACTGTGAGAAGAGACTCCCGGTCCAAATAGGGCCGCAGCTGGTGCACCAGGCGAACCTGGGCAAATGTCCCCCTCGCCACAGCCGAAAGATGATGTTCCAGATTTAGTTCTCGGCTCATGACCCCAGTTGAGACCAAACTTTCCATGGCGAAGCCAAGCAGTTGTTAAATGAGTCAAAGCCTGATCTGAGGACTGTTTTTTGTTAAGCAAATCGCTGCAGTTGTTAAACCAACCAGGAGGTCATTAAGCAAAGCTAGCAAGCCCAGCTTCTCCCATTGACTCTGGGAAGGTTGCAAATGGGGATCACATGACCCAAGGGCCATGCAACCGTCATAAATACATGCCAGTTGCCAAGCACCCCAGTTTTGATCATGTGACTGTGAGGATAGCAATAGCACTTAGACAGATGTACCGCTTCACAGGGCTTTGCAGCCCTCTCTAAGTGGTTTACAGAGTCAGCCTGTTGCCCCCCAACAATCTGGGTCCTCATTTTACCGACCTCAGAAGGATGGAAGGCTGAGTCGACCTTGAGCTGGTCAGAACTGAACTCAGTGGGCAGAGGGAAGGAAGGAAGGAAGGAAGGAAGGAAGGAAGGAAGGAAGGAAGGAAGGAAGGAAGGAAGGAAGGAAGGAAGGAAGGAAGGAAGGAAGGGGGAAAGGAAGAACAATATCAGTTAGACTTATATACCGCTTCACAGTGCTTTATGGCCCTAAGCGGTTTACAGAGTCAGCATGTTGCCCCCAACAATCTGGGTCTTCTTTTACTGACCTCGGAAGGATGGAAGGCTGAGTCAACCTTGAGCTGGTCAGAATCGAACTGCTGGCAGTGAGAGGAAGGAAGGAAGGAAGGAAGGAAGGAAGGAAGGAAGGAAGGAAGGAAGGAAGGAAGGAAGGAAGGACAAGAGCACTTAGACTTATATACCACTTCACAGTGCTTTAGAGCCCTCTCTAAGCAGTTTGCAGAGTCAGCCTATTGGCCTCCCAACAATCTGGGTCCTCATTTTACCGACTTCGGAAGGACGGAAGGCTGAGTCAACCTTGAGCCGGTCAGAATCGAACTGCCAAACTGCTGGCAGCCGGCAGACAGCAGAAGTAGCCTGCAGTCCTGCATTCTAACCACTGCACCACCAGGACTCCAAGGGTCATTGTTGTGAGGACAGGTGGTGAGTCATTTTTTTCACTGCCGTTGTAATTTTGAACATTTGCAATGGTTGTTAAGTCTGTACTTCCAAAGGTTGAACTCTTCAACCAATTACTGAGCAGGGAAGAGCAAGCTTGCATTGATCAAAAGAAAAGAAAAAAAAAAGAGGCCGGATTATCAAAATTCAGAGCGTAAACTGGCTCTTTAGCCAGCCGTTAACAAGAGCGAAAAGTCTTCTCAGCTCTTGGCCTGCAAAAGTGATGCAGGAACTTGAACAAGGGAATAATTCTTCTCCAGCCATGTAATGAATCAAAATAAATGTTCTTATTAAGGCCATCAGTCTTAGCCTGCCTCACTCCCAACTCTGACTTGACTTTAACCTAAATTTATTCCTTTCATTGGCTGTGATCAGGGGCACTCCATTTCAGAAGCTATTCAACATGTGCCATAGTACATTAATTCTGAGCAGATACCTAACCAGAAACCAGATTTCCATCTGGAAAAGTATCCTTGCAGAGAGTGCCATATTGCCTGAATTGCAGGTTTCCTGTCTCCTTCAGATCCCTCCACTTTTAAGGGACTGGTATGACATGAAGAACCATAGTAAGCTTGTCGGCTTTCCATAATCTCTTTGGAGAGAAGGAACCCCCATCTTAAGAACATAAGAAGAGCCATGCTGAATCAGGCCAAAGCCCATCGAGTCCAGCATTCTGTGTCACACAGTGGCCCACCAATTGTACATGGGGATCTTGAGCAGAAGGAGAAGGCAAAACCCTCCCTTTCCCTTGACCCCCAACAAATGGTACTCAAGGGAATTCTGCCTGCCTCAACCAACATAGAGGCGGCACATGGACATCCGTTTTAATAACCACCGATACACTTGGCCTCCATGAATCTATCTAGCCCTGCCTTGAAGCTGTCAAGGCTGACAGCTGTCACGACCCCTTCTGGAAGTGAATTCCATTGATTTCCTTACTGAAAATTAATGTATTTCCATGGTTCAAAGAAAGCAACTTTGCCCCAAGGGATAATTGGAGACAATCAATTTGCATGTGGCTGGATCATTTCAGTGCACAAGAACCTTGGAGGAGACACAGAAGCGTGGAAGACTTGTTGTAGATCTCACGTTGTCTCTCTCGGTGCGCAACTGCTGTGATTTGTGACCTGTAGGCTGTGCAAGTCGCAACTGATGGGTGTGGTGGTGGTGGGAAACATAAAAAGTAGAGTTGGGAAGGACTGTATTGATCAGAGAATCCAACCCCTTGGTCTGAGCAGAAAACTGGATTACAGAATGAATCATAACAAGCCCGGGAAAAGATGGTCATGAGACAAATGGCAGTAGTGAGAAGTTTTCAAAAGGGTTCCTATACTGGCCAATGTAGCGATTAGAAATGTATAGTTTGTATATAGATAAGTTATATGCAATTAATGTACAATATGGACTGAGATGTCTGTCAAAGACGATTTACCATGTTCAATGTTTTTAACCCTTTTCTTTTTTTTTGTATTCAATAAAAAAACTTTAATTAAAAAAAAACAGAAAAATTCACAGATGTTTTGGGCTCAGTTGTGATTGAAAGCCGAGGACTTACCCATCCTGTACAAAATAATTTAGAACGGGCAAGGAAGTGATACATAAATATGCAATTTTATGTTAACAATTACCTTTAATCTTTACTTTTCCTAATTCAGCGGCATAGACATTAAATTAATTTTAGCAGAGATAAAGATTAACAATAAAAGTTAGGTAAAATGGTAGTTTAGCAATACTTAAAGAGCTACAGGCTTGTGAGCCAGGTGGCCCAAGTGATGAGCAAACACCAAAGGGAAAGCACTGAAGATGGATCTTATTTGGAGGCCCTTTGAGTTTCAGGAGCAAAATTATTGTGAGTTTGTTTACAGTTGATTATTATTTACTAATGTAATTAAACTATCAGAATATTTCAGTTCTTGTTACTTTCAGTGAAGGTTTTAATGTTTACTGTTTACTATGCAGGATGTTACTGTTTGATATTTTTTTACCTTGGAGGATTTTATTTCATTTCATTGTTTATATTGTTTTGCTGCACCATGGCCATTTTTATATAAATTCAGATAATGGCAATAACAATAATTTTGCAAACATAAAATGATTTTTATGCCAAAAAAAAAAAAGATCAGCATTTCTGAATCTCAGCAACTTTCAGATGTAGGGGCCTCAACTCCCAGAATTCCCCAGCCAAAATTCTGGAAGTTGGAGTCTACACCTCTTAAAGTTGCCAGCTGGGGAATTCTGGTGTCAATGCTGCTAACATTGGATGTTCTTGCTTTGACAACAGATGGAAACATAGCCATCTTTTCTCTTTTGTTTTTAGAGTTAGATCAGTGTTTCTCAACCTTGACAATTTTAAGGCATGTGGACTTCAACTCCCAGCAACTGTGGAATTCTGGGAGTTGAAGTCCACATGCCTTAAAATTGTCAAGGTTGAGAAACACTGAGTTAGATGATGCTGGGAGAGGGGATGTGGATGAGAGTCCAGTTAGTCATAACAACAAAAACTCAGCCCTGGGAATCAAGGTTATTGCGCCCAGAGCTGATAAAGATTTGGCAGGCTGGAGAGCTGGGGGAAAAGCCCCGCTTCAAGCTAATTGGGGAATGTGATTTATGACTGTTGATTGAAGGAGGGAATTGTGCTTTGCTACTTTATGTCCAGGAAAGGGGAATTCAGTTTTTGGCTTTAACTATGTAGTGCCGATACTTTGTTTCTCGAATAAAAGATTCTTTAAGATAAACAATGCCTCGAAGTTCTTTTAAAGAGTTTCATCCGTTGGAACCATGACATCTGGGAATTGAAGTCCCTACATCTTAAATTTGCTGAGATTTCAGAAACACAACATTAGATGTTCCAAAGGTGCTTTTTTCCAAAAGACAACTGGATTTTCCTTGGGGGGGGGAAAGGGTGTTTCTTGAAAATATTTCTCATCTCATCCAAGAAACTTCTTCAGTTCTTCTTGAATGAAAAGGGGGAAAATTCAAAGGAAAAACTAAGAAAGCCCAGTTGGCTGGAAAAGCAATTAATATCAAGCACCGGGGAAATCAGGAGATTCAGGCAGTTCAAATGAGCATAACTCTCTACAAGAATCTGACCAACTACCGGTAACAGTCAAGGGAAATGAGTGGGAGATAAGAAAGGCATTCAAAGTGGGCTGGATTTAGATCTCTTGCAAGTGCACAGGGACTCATGACTTATGACACGTTTGACGCCTCCTTTGGGCCTAGCTTGGTCATCTCCTACACCTCTGGGACATGATCTGGATGATTGAGAATCTCCATATACCCTATGTTAGATGTTCTCCCTTTCACCCTGACATTCTATGATTGCAACCCATTTGCTACAATCTGGGATAATTAAAAATAGTTTAATCTGTCATTATTTTAGGTATTGGAAGAGAGCTTTCCTATCTCCCAGGTAATCTTTTGGCAAGGCTCAATTTATTGAGTTTCCTCAATGCTTCTCTTGGTCCTAATCTCCCTTCCCCAATCCTCTTAATTGCTGGAATCTTTCTTACCGTGAATTCCAAAACATCCAAACAGGATCCTTTTTATATTTCTATTGAAGCTGCTCTATCTGGAGCCCAAGGAGTTTAAGTTCTGGGCTGGTGCTGGTCTGTTTTGAAGACTTCAGTGTCTGAAATCCATTTATTTGGATCATTCGCAGTTGAAAGAACAAACTTCTGCAGGAGACTCTTACAAAGAGAGAGAGAGCACGCTGGCAGGCCACATTTAACTGTCATTTCCACGCAGCTCTTTCTCATCTCTGCTTTTTGCCTGAACGACAACAACAAAAACCAAACTTGGCGAAAGGATGTGCCCTGTGGCTTGGCATTAATCGAAAGAGTAGTTGATGGGAACAGTTTATCGGCTTGCAAACAGTACAGCAAGATTTCAGCTGGCTTGATCGATGCAAACCAGACGCCTCTCGGGGGCTAAATTTTGAAAAGGCAGCATCGTGTTGAAAGTTAGACCATTTGGCAACCGAATTGCAAGCCGCAGCATGTGGGCCTTGGCTATCTCGCCCCAAATGGTCCAGTCAAACATCTGCAGATGCAAACGTGAAACAATGCAGCAGACGGGCATCAGACGAAATGAAGCTTTTTCATCCGCTGAAGGATACATTTTTCTCTATTAAATTTTGCCAGCCTCAACAATACACGCTCGACGGCATCCAACGAGTTGCTTGAAAAGCTGGCGCCCATTTTGTTTATCTATCCTTGCAGTGGGGAAGAAGCAGAACTCAAAATAACTTCTGCACACAGATGGGCCCAGGTTCTAACTCTGAAAGGATAAACAGATATGTGTAAAATCGCCCAACTGGGGGAACAGACTGTAGTCAGAAGAGACTACATTAGCGATGAGAAAAAAAAGATCTAATTTGGCAAAGAGGAACAAAATTAGGAAATACAGCAGCGAGGTTTCCAACATCCAAATCAGCTGTTCCTCTTTCAAAATGATTTCCAGATGTATTATACAGTCCTGGTCTAAAACAGGATGTTAACTTTTTCCATTTATTTTAAAAATTTTGCACGCACAAAAATACAACATCACTACCACCACATCGCTATAGCCTAAAATGTAATTCCGTGAATTGTGAAACCTGCCCCCCCCAAAAAAAGCCAATAATTTTCAACAATCTCTTGGAAAAAAGCAAACAAAACTAAACTGGATATGTTTGTCATGAAATCCTTGGGGTGGGCTGCTTTTCTCAACGCACAGAATCACCCGGATAAACGTTCTTAATGGAATTACATCTACAGTTTCTACAAGAGGGGCTATTGCATGCTTCTGTTGTGAATACATGTCCAGGATAAGGAATTCAAGGGTGTGAAATATATTCAAAGAAGGGGGGGGGGAGAAAAGATCAAGAATAATCAGAAAGAATAATATCTGTATCTTCCTGGTTTTAGACTCTTGGAGATTAGCAAAAGAATTCCTTAAGATTTTTTGAAAGAGAACCCTGCAAAAAGATAATCCATATCACATTAAGCCCTCTTCTTTAAATCAAGTTTGATTAGAGGTTGGTTCACCCAACCACGTCAGTTATCTTTATCCTTCATTGATTCAAGTAATGCTTGGATAAGAAGCGAAACGTCTTCAAAGCAAAACAAGAAAGTCCGGTTGCCTTATGAAAAAGCATCTTTGGGATAGTGAATAAACGAGTCCTTCAATTGCCACTGACTTTGGGTCAATATGAATGTCCTTATTGGGTCATAGTCATTTAATGCAAGAAGTTATTAAACTATCCAAAGCTCATATCTGAATTCAGACTGACCAGTGCTTTGGTAGGAATTTAAAAGGGAGATTAAAGTGAGAATCCATCTCTCTCTTTTTCTTTTCATTTTCCAGTTAAACGAAGCCTAGTCACTATGTGAAATAGAAATAGAAATGGGATGGGATGGGATGGAGAATAGAATAGAATAGAATAGAATAGAATAGAATAGAATAGAATAGAATAGAATAGAATAGAAAAATGGAATGGAATGGAAGAATAGAATAGAATAGAATAGAATAGAATAGAATAGAATAGAATAGAATAGAATAGAATAGAATAGAATAGAATAGAATAGAATAGAATAGAATAGAATAGAATAGAATAGAATAGAATAGAATAGAATAGAATGGGATGGGATGGGATGGGATGGGATGGGATGGAGAGGAGAATAGAATAGAATAGAATAGAATAGAATAGAATAGAATAGAATAGAATAGAATAGAATAGAATAGAATAGAATAGAATAGAATAGAATGGAATGGAGTGGAGTGGAGTGGAGTGGAGTGGAGTGGAATGGAATGGAATGGAATGGAATGGAATAGAATAGAATAGAATAGAATAGAATAGAATAGAATAGAATAGAATAGAATAGAATAGAATAGAGCTGGAAGGGACCTTGGAGGTCTTCTAGTCCAGCCCCCTGCTCAAGCAGGAGAACCTACACCATCTCAGACAGGCTTGCCAAATTCCTCACTTCACCTGATAACACTTCCATTTACAAGAGGTTGGGAATTAACAGGCAGAGCTCAGAAAATTCTCCAAGGCAATCTGCTGGTGGTGTTAGTTAATGGGATATTGCACCAGAAAGGGGGTATTGGCTGATTCCCAAGAGAAAAAAAATATTCACGATGAGATTCCAATACCTTTTGTTGGAGGTGACGGCAATTCTCCAACCTTTAATCTGGCTCAGCTCGGTATCGGAGATCTCAATTTGCAACGGGAGCCGTGGGACCCAGACAGGGACTTCTAGCTGAGTAGTAAAATGCTGGTAGGTGAAGTTCACCAGGGCGTCCACTTTGCTTTTCATTTCCTTCCCATTCACAAAGATGGCGTCGCAGTTGTCCGAGACCTGCAAAGGAAGAACGTTAAGCAGACCCTGAAGTGAATAACAAATAAATTAGCTACCTCAAGATGGGGGGGGGGCAAAAGTCCCACCGCAGGAAATAGCAGCATTTTAGAAGTCTATGGAGATTCTCAGTCATCCAGGTCATAGTTATCCCAAAGATGCTTTTTCTTGAGGCAACTGGAAAGTTCGGTTGCCAGTTGCCTTGTGAGAAAGCATCTTTGGGGCCTTTTCGAAGTCTTTGACTCCTTACTGGTAGAAAAATAGCAAGAATAATGCATTTTCTTCAATATAAGAGCAAGCAACTCGATGTTTTGGGGCTAAATCCTACCAGCCCCGGCTAATATGACTAAAGAATGATTGGAGCGTCGTCCAAACTACCTGGAAAATACCAGGTTCAGATCTTGGTTGGATCAGTCACGGAGACTGGCTCCCAATGTTGTCACATGGCCAGTGGTGGGGTTCAGCGGGTTCGCACCAGTTCAGTAGAATTGATAACTCAGCTATTGCTGAGTTTGGAGTTTGGCTGAATGTACACTGCTTCCAGAAGTCCAATCTAGCCTCAGAGGCCTGGAGGAGGCCTCCCAGGCCTAGAACAGCCCAACGGAAGTGCATGGATGTCACTTCTGGAAGTCCTCTCTAGGCCTCAGAGGCCTAGAACAGCCCACCGGAAGTGCATGGATGCCATTTCCGGAAGTCCATTCTAGGCCTCGGAGGCCCAGGCCTGCATCCAATAAGAGAACCGGTTGTTCAGGTAATTGAATCCCACCACTGCACATGGCATACCATGGTGACTTACAAATGATGAGTTATATCAAAGGTCTCCAAACTTGGCCACTTTAAGACTTGTGGACTTCAACTCCCAGCCAACAGAACAATTCTAAGCTAGTAACACATTTAACTCCACCCCACCCCAGCTCTGCCTGCTCTCCTACAATTATTTTGACATCAGCTTTATATTTACAGCTTATTTAGAGAAAAATACTTATGCCAGCAGAGAAAGGAGAGACATATTTTTATAATTCTCAATAATTGCTCCCTTTTAGTATGAGAAAATAAGTAGGGATGTAAAACCCAGCTACCAAGAACCTTAGAATCATAACTCCATTCATATATTCCTCCAAACAAGGAGGCTGCAACGTGTTTGAATTCTGCTAGAGGGGATTAACTCTGAACTGATCTTGCTTATTAGACTTTCCTTTTAGGCAAAAATTGAATTTGCATCAGGTTTGTCATCCTGGAGTGCATTTATTGGAAAACGAATCAGTTTGATTATCTTGCATTTTCCATTCATGCTGGGCTGATGAAAAAGAGAATTATTTTCCCTTTCCTCCATCTCTCCCTTTTCACAGTAAGAGATATTTTTCACTCCCTTTTCACTCCGAATATATCGGAGAAATTCTCAGGGTAGATTTTTTCTTGTTGTTGTTGTTCTGTCTCACTAGAAATTTATATTGTCTCTACTTGGGGAGAAAAATACAATGAAAGAGGTATTTGTAGGCTTTTGTCTGATTGGAGAGCAATAAGGATGTTTCAGAAGTCGAGAACCTTACTGTACCTTGTTGAATAAGAGTTGGAAGGATCTTGTACTTCTTCTAGTCCAGGGGTCTTCAAACTTGGCCCTTTTATGACTTGTGGACTTCAACTCCCAGAAATTCCTAGCCAGGCACACAAGTCATAAAAGGGGCAAGTTTGAAGACCCCTGTTCTAGTCTAACCCTTTGCTCAATGGAGACCCTCTACCATTCCAGACAAATGGCTGTCCAATCTCTTCTTGAAAACCTCCAGTGATGGAGCACCTACAAATTCTGGAGGCAAGCTGTTCCACTAAATCAGATGTTCTCACTATCAGGAAATTTCTAGGTTGGACTTCTCTTTGAGGATCTTTCACCCATTGCTTCTTGTCCTCCCCGCAGATGCTTTGGAGAATAGATTGACTCCTCTCTTCTCTGTGACAGCCCCTCAAATATTGGAAGACGGCTAACGTGTCACCCCTAGTCCTTACTTTATTAGACCAGATGTACCCAGTTCCTTGCTCATGTTCAACCATGCCACCAACACATCCAGTTCCTTGCTCAAGACAGGCCATCAACCATCCCATGTCCTCCCAAGGTAGAATAGAATAGAATAGAATAGAATAGAATAGAATAGAATAGAATAGAATAGAATAGAATAGAATAGAATAGAATAGAATAGAATAGAATGGAATGGAATGGAATGGAATGGAATGGAATAGAATAGAATAGAATAGAATAGAATAGAATAGAATAGAATAGAATAGAATAGAATAGAATAGAATAGAATAGAATAGAATAGAATAGAATAGAATAGAATAGAATAGAATAGAATAGAATAGAATATGGAATGGAATGGAATAGGGTATAGAATAGAATAGAATAGAATAGAATAGAATAGAATAGAATAGAATAGAATAGAATAGAATAGAATAGAATATGGAATGGAATGGAATAGGGTATAGAATGAAATGGAATGGAATAGAATAGAATAGAATAGAATAGAATAGAATAGAATAGAATAGAATAGAATAGAATAGAATAGAATAGAATAGAATATGGAATGGAATAGAGTAGGATATAGAATAGAATGGAATGGAATGGAATAGAATAGAATAGAATAGAATAGAATAGAATGGAATGGAATGGAATGGAATGGAATGGAATGGAATGGAATGGAATGGAATAGAATAGAATATGGAATGGAATGGAATAGGGTATAGAATGGAATGGAATGGAATGGAATGGAATGGAATGGAATGGAATGGAATG